>VZTZ01049211.1:526535-573341 GCA_013400955.1 Drymodes brunneopygia
TTTTTGTATTTATCACAACAATGATGAGAGCATGAAAATCCAGATGAGGCAGACACAGGTGTCAGCTGAACGTTGCAGAGTGCCAGCCTGGCTGAGCACTGCAGCTCTCTGGAAGGGCTGTGCACTCAGCACTGAGCATCCTCCTCTTCTCCTGAGCTGTGACAGCACCTGTGCTACTGCCTGGCTCACTGGACACTCGGACACAGCAGGAGCTGATGGCTCAGCAGGAAGAGCCCAGATTATCTGGGCACACAGACTGTGAGGTTATAAAAGCCAAGGGGTTCCTTTGTCCAGGCTTCCTCCCTGGAAGCAGCAGCTCCAGCTGGATTTGTGTTGCTGTGCCATGAGCCAGTGAGGGATCCTGTGTGAGTGTGGGGTGTGCAGGGAGCCAGGCAGGGACCCACGGGGTCACTGGAGCTGCCACTGCTGCACAGGGGCTTTGGTCACAGCAGGCACAGTCTGGGGTGGTGCCAGTGTGAGCCCAGGAGTGGCACCTGAAGGGTCAGACAGGAAAGTTTCCTTAGCATCTGGAAGATGTGAGGACACAGGGCTGGAAATGGGAGCTGACAGGTGTGCTGTCTTGAGGGTGGCTGAGTTTCCCTGTTTTGCTCTGTTTCTCTCCTCAGCTGTCTCTTCCATTTTCCTGTAGGTGGCATGTCCCAGGAATGGGGCTTTGTGCCTGGGCTGTTTGCCTTTGGCTGGGCAGAGCTCCTTCAGATCATTCTTACTGTTCCCTGAAGTGCAGTCAGCTGCCAGCACTGCTCTCATGCTAAAAACACACCTTCCTTACACATACATTATACAACAAGTAACATTGTTTTCTGTATAAATATGCCAGTGCTGAGGATAAGAATACCTCTCATGTCCTGAAGTTCCCTGTACATCCCTATTTCTCTGAGCCCACATAAAGCAGGCAAACCACCCATGCAGAAGTTTTCCTGCAATGTGAGCCCAATTCCTGGAGCCTGTGGTCTACCTGCTGCTCACAGAATGACATAAGGGAATTATTAATGGTATAAATTACTTTGGAACTAGCTGAGCCATGAACCCAGGGCAACAGTTTGTGTGTTACTCCAGAGTCAGGACATAGGGGTGAAATACACCGTGTGTTAATGTGGTGATAGTATAAACATCAAAAGTACCTGCAATATCCTGCAGTTCATGAAGAGGCAGCAGCAGAAATGTAATAAAAAAAGTAAAAGGAGCAGGCCCTACTTGTTTCTCCCCTTGGATTTGCTGTCAGGTTTGTGATGAAGCATCAAGGCTGCAACTTACTGTTTTGCCAGAGATATCAGGCTTTTCTGAAATCCCCACTGTTTTATTTTACTTTTTTTTTGGTCTTTTACTTGATTTGCCTTTTAACCTTGCACATTACACCTGCCATTATGCACAGTTGCTCAACTGCTGTTCAATTTACCCCAAGTGCAAGATGTTTTATGTTGGAATTGTTCAGCTAAACTCCTGTGTTGTTTCTTAGCTCTCATCAGGGCAAGTTGCTCTGTGGCTTGCAGTGGGGAGCCAGATTCAGAGCAGTATTGATGTGTTTTTCCCTGTTTGCAAGGCAGGGGAGACACAGCCAGGCATTTTAACCTCTCTTCTGTGAAGACATTGTAAAATATAAATAGACAATCTTCAAACACCACTGGTGAGCATATCTTGGGAGTTTCTGAATATATTATTCTTTCAGGAGTCTCTTGAGTAAATTGTTGAATAAATTGCATTCTTACACTGTGGTATTGGGCTGCTGAATAAAACAACATTACTATGTGCTGCTTTGATATTTTTATTAGTTTTAGCAGGAGATTTGGGAGCATTTACTTATTTGTACTTTATTGTATGTTTGTGCTGCACCATGCTGTGCTAATTCAAAAATCCCAGAGTGAGTAAAAACATAGTGTAATACTTTTTGCTGGAAGTGTCATTGCATTAGGCACTGGACTAATCCCACCTGAGATGCTGAGTGGCTCTGAATTATGAAATTAAAATGGAAATTTGATGAAAGGTGCTGAATTTACAGAACTCATTACAGTGTTTGCAACCCATCATTTATAAGGCAGCCTTTTTTTTTCCTCTTGAAACATATGGATGACAAATGGAGAGGTTTTCTTCAGCTCTTCCAACAACCAGTGATTAAATTTACAGAACTGCTTTTACATTTCTCAGCTCTAGCTGATATAATAAAACATTTTATCACTGACTGGGTGGTCCCCATGGTTCTGAGCTGTGTGACAGTTTTCAGCATCAGGCCAGCTGTTGTTTCTATTTCAGACTAAATCTTCCAAAGATGAGTAGCATGTAAAATTAACAGTTTCTTGCCAGGGAAGTTGTGTAGGTTTTTGTGTTAGTTCTAGGGCAAATCTTTAACTTGGAGTAGCTGGCCTGAGAACATGGGGATGGACTGTCATGTTTGCTCATAGCTCTGCATTAAGAAGCCTGACATGACAGGGAATGTGCCTTCCCTGGAAGAGATGATGCATTGGATGAGGAGGGATTTCAAGTGTGCATTTTATTTGTATTTGAAATGTTGCTCTTCAGAGTTTGTTGTTACAAGGAGGCATCTCCCAGCAGTTCAAGATACGCCTCAGGATAAACAAATTCTGTCCTGTTACTATTTTTCTTTTTTTTTTTTTCTCTAAATAAACTCTTGCTAATGAAAACCTTCCCCACCTCACTGCCACATGCAAAGCTGGAGCTTCTGAATGAGTGTCTGGAGGCTGGGGACAGTGGAGTGTGGCATGGCATAGCGTGCAGCACGATGTGTTCCCTTGCCACAGACACACAGATTCCTCAGGGAAAGGCTGAGTCAGGAGCTGCTCACAAGGCACAGCAGGGAAATGGCACTTCCTGGAGAGTGCAGGGGAGAGGGATGTTCTTACCCTTGTTTATTCTAGTCTTTCTACTTGTATAAATTCTACTTAATGAAAAACTGGAGTGGAGAGTGGCTGTATAAGAAGGAGGTCAAAGCAAGGGCAGTTGTGGCCTGTGTAGCATCTTCTGTGAGCAGTTAGGCTGTGCTCTGCTGCTTCCAGCTGCTTGGCTCTGATGGGTGAGCAGTCAGGCTCCTGGGCTCAGCAGGAGCCCTGAGATCCGTGTGCCAGGTCAGGATGGAGGCTCACACTGGGGGCACAGTCATGCTGGAGGCTGGAGCTGCCCCTCCTTGAAGCCTTGCAGGCACCACTGAACAAGCCCTGCTTCCTGCAAGGTAGAACATCAACAACTGACTATTGAGCAGTTCCCTGCCTCGGGCTTAGAGCTCCATCTGGATGTGAACTCACAAAGTCTGTGTCTCGGAGGATTTGGTCTCAGGAGAAGTAGCAGCTTCTTGCTGAGCCTGCTTGTTTCCCTGCCTGGAGAAGCTGAGAAGGACGAGATTCTTGACTCTTTATTCAAGGACAGAGCTGGTGTCAATTTTAATGTTTTGATTAAAGCATGCTTGCTCAGTTCTTAAGTTAATAGCAGCAGCCATGTGACCTCACAGTGAGAGATTCGCAGTCAGATCTTTTTCTTATTGAAACCTGTTGTAAAACTGGGGACATGGATTATTCCTCAAATCAAGGAATTCCTCAAATTGAGGCTGTGCTTTGGACTGGCCACATGCATAACTCCATTTCTATTTAGCATGATAGGTGCCTGAGGGGGACATTTCAAAAGCAGAGAGCACAGGATGCTAAACAGCTCCTTACACCTGGGGAAATTCCCCAAGTGATGTCCTGAACAGGACAGTGAGGTCTGGGAGCATTCATCAATAACAAGGTTTCTTTATTTAATGTGAAGTGGCCGCAGCTGCTGTCCTTCAAGTGAGGTATTTCCTCTACACTGTACACAAGGGTAATGAACTCTAAACTTGAACAGGTACAGAGAAGGATGACCAAGGGAATGAATTGCCTGTTTCATAAGTGACTGGAAAAGCTTGGCCTGTAAAACTTCCCAAAAAAGGTGAGGAGTATAGTTGCTTTCTTTGGTATAGCAAGGAGTTATGTACCAGAGAGAGAGAGGAAGAAGTCACATTGGAAGACAGCATTTCCACAAGTACAGATGGGTACAAATAAATCAGGCATAATTAAATCAGTTAATAATCAGCCTAAAAATAGATTGCCCCAAGAAGGTCTGGAAAAGTCTTCTACTAAAGGCAAAGGGGACACAAGTGTTAACTGCCTTTGAGATGGTGTTTGGCCAGTTCATGAAAAGGAGGGTGTGATGTGGTGCCTACAGTGGTGGGGGCTCATTCTCAAGGGCTGGGAAATTTTACTCTTTACTGTGACAGTCAGTATCTGTCGGAGATATTTAAGCTAAAATGTTCTCTCTTGATCTTTGAATCAGAGCTGAATTAAACTCCTCAGTGGGGGCTGGGAATAAAATGTGAAAATATAAGTGCTTTGCAAATGCTTCAGTTACTATTAAAACAGGCAGCAAAAGATTGTCAGACACATCTGGCAACAGCAACTGTGGGGGATGCTAATATCTGTCCCATTCCCAGTAATTTTTTGAAATACCAACAGGGAATAACACCACTTAGTGAAACTGCATAATTCCTCTCCCTTTAAGCACAGCTGAAACCAGCTGAAGAGTTGCTTTGGGGACAGTAAGTCCTGTTCTGTGGTGTCCCTTTCCAAAGTTTTGGCATAGGACTCACAGACCCTGGGATGTTCCCCAGGCTCTCACCAGCACCACGGGGGCTCTGAGTGAAGGGGATTGTGGTGACCTGGCCAAGTGCATTTACTGCAGCCTGGGGACAGCCCTGCTGCCCTTGACTGCTCGTGGGCTCTGATGCTGGAGTTGGCCTCTGAGTGAGATGTTGTCCCCCAGGTTTAATGCTTGGGTGTTGAGATGATCACAAGAAAAGCATTGGCTCTGGTGCATGCAGGGAAGGGAGATCTGGACTCTTCATGGGTGCTGGGTAGAAATCAGCTCAATGTGCACAGAGGCAAAGGGAAATGGCCCAGGTGCCAACATCTCTGGAGTGAAATAGCTGGTTCTGGACTGGCTGTGGCTGGTCATGTTTTCTCAGGGCAGTTTGTTGAGGATGAATGCTCCAGTGCTTCTGACCAGTGTGATTGTGCTCTCCAAGAACATGGCTTTCTGCAGGGAGAGATGAAATGTTGGAAATTTTAGCTTGCACCAGCCAGGATGAGGAAAGTGCACTTCCTTAAGAGTGGTTTTTGGGTGCTCCCTACCCACCCATCTCTGTGTGGCATTTAGACAAATTAGCACTTGGAGGGAGCATCCTTCATTGGGGATTTCCAGGTTGGTTCTACAGGAATCACCTTTTAACCATGTTTACTACTATCTAATTCATTTTTTGGAAGACAAAGGCTCTCAGTCCTAGCCCAGATCTCTGAATTTCCTTATGCAACAAAAATCAAGCAGGGGCAGAGGTGTTTGAAGATGTCCAGCAGGAAGTAATTTACAAGTGAAAGGGAAGCATTACTCTACGAGCTAGCAAACCTTATACAGGATTCTGCTTACTGATGACAAAAATCATTTGGCCTGATCCCATGGTCTCAAGTGGAGAAGCAGCTTCATCCTGAAGTGGCTTGCTGTGCTGGAGTTCAGTTTAGTCTGTAGATGTGCTGGCAGGAATGCAGGAGCATTGGAAGATTGCTGTGGGCTGCAGCACAGGGCCTTGATTCCCCAGCAGAGGTTGGCCAGGACATGGTGCTGAAGGTGCTTCCTAGTTACTCTATGATAAAAGAAAATTAAAAAAAACCTTGGCTGGCTTAGGTTCCTAATTGAAAACTGGGAGCTTTGCAGTGGGAAGAGATATAATCAATGTGAAAAAGTTGGAAAGCATTCCTATGGTCCAAGCAGTGACTTCTGTAGAACCAGGATACCAGGAATGTGCCGACACAGAATGTGCTGCATGGTCTTAGAGGAAAACATCTTTTATCGTTTCGTCATGCTGATATTGGGAAATGAGTTATTTATTTTTTAATGAAAGACTTAGTCATGTTTAAAATCTACTTATGGACGTATTTTTGTTACAATGGCTTAATTCTATGAAGTTAGTAATCAAGAGCATGTGTGTAAGGACATTTCCGGGGTTCATAGCTGAACTGCATCTCAGCTATTAGTTGCTTTTAAAACTGCAGGTCCTACTTTATTAATGAACTGGTTTTGATGTCTGCAGACATGCAGCTTCTCTGATTGCAATGACCAGTCTAATCTCCAAGACTGCTGTTTTAAAAAAATTAATTTCAAATACTTATGTGTATTCATACACCTCATCCATTTCACAGCCAAAGCACCATCACGAAACCTGTTCAAACAAACTCAGAGTGAATAGGGATAATGTCTTGATGAATAAAATTTTGCTACCAGAGAACAGTGGGAAGACCCCAGTCTAAAAATCACCTTGGAACAGAAACACAGACTGTGGGAGTCTAATGTTGTAACTCTCTAGATGTTGTGCAAAATAACTTTACATATCTGGTAGAAAAGAAATAGTGAAATAACAAGGAAGAAAAATTAAGCACCACAATTGCAGGATTTGTGAACAGAACTGTAGGCAGAAATGGATGCATTCTTGGGGTTTGTTGCCACCCATATGAAAGGAAATCTGAAAAATCTGTTGAGGAAAGGTGTGTGATTATTGGCCTGAAAGTTGTGACAGACTAATGTAATGGCTAAACATGAGTGAAAGGAATATTTTCATGGGGTTTGTACGAGACAGGGTGTTTTAGAAGCTTTGAGCTGCTGTACAAAGGGCTGGGTTCATTTGGTTAAATAGATCCTAATGCTTTGAGCTGCCAGGTGTGAGCTGGAGAAGGTCCTGCTGTCACGTGGTGCTCTGTCAGAGCTCCCAGTGATGATGCACCCCAAGGGCAGTGCTGGGGTGTTTTCAACTATTATTGGATACCTTCTGATATAATAGAACAGCTTCAGTAGCAGCATAATGTGGTGAGTTTTGATCAATGTACTGGGGTTTTTTATTGCTTAAATGGATTAAGATACTGTACTACAGGGCTGCTGAAAACAGCAGTTCTGCCTTAACTCTAAGCTTGCATAAATTGCAGATTTCTGGTCCTCTATCTTCATGGGAGCATTATTTCAACAGAGCTGGTAGTGGTTAAAACCATTGCATGTGTCAAAGGAAATAGGATCAACAAATGAAGTGAAAAACATGTCTTTCCTTCTAGCTCATTTGGATTGTGCCATGTGGGACCATATGTCACTTGACCTTCATTTCCTTCGGCTAAGTAGGATCAGTTCTAATGAAAACAAGTTCAGAAAATAGATCAGATTGCAACACAGCTTTGGTTAAAAAAAATCAACAAACTCCTTGTTTCATCTCTGAAACATTTCTGTAATTCTATCTGTGCATTTTGTAATATCTTCTTTGCTATGGCCACATTTTTCTGCTTCACATACACGGAAATTTGAGGTTATATGTGCATAAAGAAATACTCTGTTGAGTAAGTTGAATTTTGTGTACCCAAAACAGTTGAGCAGCACCCTGTGATTAAAATCCATGTATTTAGATTATTAAAGATATTTCTGTTATGGGGTTGTGTAGCTCAAATGTACAGTTCTAGAGCTCCCAACAGTTCTGTAATTGAGTATACAAGTTGCTGACTGCCCAAAGCTACAGGTGTGAAATGTGATGGAGCTGTCTTATCTCCTGAACTGTAGGAATAATAGAAAAATAGCCAGACTTCCCTGGGTTTAGAAGTTGCACTTATTTTATTTTTTTTAAACTAAAATGCTTGTTTTCTGTCTTTTTTTAGCCGACCTTGTTCCCGTTTTCCATCAAAGCAATCCTTGTAATAAAAAAATATCTGATGGTGTATTAATGATTTAAGATTCCAAAAGGGACTGCATAGCTCTGAACTCCTAAATAGTTGGTTATGTTCTGCCAATCAATTTTGTCTAGTAGGAGAAAGTCTTTTCTGGAAGAGAAATCTTGTGGTTTTCAGTCAGGAGAAGTACTGTATAAGACAAAATGGTGTAATCCCACAGACACATCTACAGAGGCTGCATTGCCTCTGGGTATGCTCTTTCCTGTCCATGAAAAGCTGCTGTGGAATTTTTCACCTGTTCTTTGGAATGCTGTTGAGTCCAGAACAATCACACTGTTTCTGGGGGGCAGAATCCATCTTTTAAATGCTGTGTATGAGTGTCATTCTCTGTCTTTGATATCCCACTGAACTGCTGTGCTGTAGAGAATTATGTTCATGGGGTGGAAGCTGTCACCAGTCATAAATACCTGCTGTTTTGGTGAAATGGATAATGCAAGTTTTCATGCGAAACAAAGATCTCAGAGATGTGTGTGATGCTGATGGGTTGCTTCTAAACTGATGGGAAACAATCGAAATGTCACCAGAACTGTAATTAGTGGCATTGCCTTGACTCAGCACTTGTCAGGTTAGAGCACAGAAAGGTGAAACTCACTCATCATCTGCCTTGCTGAAAATGTAGTGCCTTTCAAAAAGCAAAATGAGTCACAGCACAGTCTGAACTGGTCTGGAGGGGCTGTGATGAGCAGCAGGAGGTCCAGCTGGAGGCCAGTCACTCGCGGGGTACCCAGGGGTCAGTGATGGGCCAGAAGGGCTCTTCATTCCTGACCTGGATAATGTGACAGAGTGACCCCTCAGCAGTTTTGCAAAGGATGCAAAGTCGAGAGGAGTGCCTGGGGCACCAGGTGGTTTCACTGCCATTCAGAGGGACTGGCACAGGCTCGAGGAGTGGGGCTGACAGGAATCTCATGAAATTCAGCAAGGGAAAGTGCAAAGTCCTGCACCTGGGCAGGAGTAACCCCATGTAGCAGCACCAGCTGGAAAGCTGCTTTGCAGATAAAGACACAGAGGGTTCCTGGTGGGTGCCAGGCTGGCAGTGAGCAAGCAATGGTGGGAAAGAAGGACAGCAGCCTCCTGGGCTGCCCTGGGAAGGGCATTGCCAGCAGACCAAGAGAGGGGACCCTTCCTGTGTGCTCAGCCCTGGGCAGTTTGCATCTGGAGCACTGTGTCCAGAACTGGGCTCCCCAGTATGAGACACACACTGGTGGGAGCCCAGGGAAGAGCCATGGACATGAAGGGATTGAAGCCTCTTACACACAAAGAGAGGCTGGGAGAGCTGGGACTATTCATCCTGCAAAGGAGGAGGCTGGAAGGCTCTTACCATGTGCATAATGAATGCCTGATGGTGGGAGAAGTAAAGATAATGGAGGCAGACTTTTCTCATTGGTGTTCAGTGAGGCAATAAAGAATGAAACAAGAAGCAGTAAACACAAATTGAAATACAGGAAATTAAACACGAGATTTTTTTTTTTTCTGTGAAAGTAGTTGAACACTTGAGGTGATGACTCAAAGAGGCCGTGGAGTGACCGTTCTTGGAGCTATTCAGAATTCACCTGAACAAAGTCATGATCCATGATCTGCCTGACTCTGCTCTGTGCAGAGGATGCAGAGGTACCTCAGCCATTCTGTGACTCTGCCTGGGTACAGCCATGTGCCTAAACCCTCCTGTGAAAGGTAGCAATTGAGTAGGTGCACTAACAGCCTGAATAATCCTCTGTTACTGTGAGTAATCATCTCTACTTAGATTTACCAACAGCCTTTTATGTTCTTGAGTGACACTAGTCTATTATCCTATTGCTAATCACTCCACTTGTTAGGAAGAGATAAAACTTTAGATAAAACTTACTTCTTTGGTTACCAATTAATGAACATTGCAATTAGAGTCCTTCCAGCAGAAGGGAACATGTCTTCATTGTGCACAATACACAACTGCAGCGACCATGTGAAATAAGAATTTCATTATATGAGTGTGACATGGAGGGAACTGTGGCTGAAACCTGACCCCTTTGAGTTACTGTGTGAGTGAATGCTGGAATTGCATTTATTCTCTGTGATCTGCAGTGTTTTCCCCCTGGTGCCTGCAGTCTGTTGAAGAGTCTGAAGAGGAGCAAGCACTTGTGCACTAATAGGTTATTTCTTATTAAATTAAGCTCAAGTGTTGCGGAGCACTAGACTAGATGAGATCTCTTGGATTACTGAGTTTTAAACCTTCTGCATTGGTTCACAACTGTTCTGCAAAACTGCTTTGTAGAAATGTGTGTGTTGCTGTGGTGGAACTCTGCAACTTTTAGGCTAAATCTGGTTAGTTGGTATTCACATAGTTGTCTTCTGTGCTGAACATTATCAGAACACTTCTTAACCACTGTAATTCCTTTCTTTGTGCTTGTTCCCTAATAAATTCAGAGGGGCAAGTGTATTGGGTTCACATGGTGAGATTTGCTAAAATGAACAGATTAATGTTTGTGGTTCCAGAAAAGGTCTGGTGGGAGAACTGTACAAAGGTTGCCTTTAATCCCTGTTTCATGGTCTTAATATCTTCTGAATTTAATGTTTTGCTGTGGCTGGACTGGTGCCCCTGTCACTTCTCTATCCAGGTTAAGGCCAGGTTGGGTGGGGCTTTGGACAGCCTGGTCTGGTGGAAGGGATCCTGCCCATGGCAAGGGGGTTGGAACTGGGTGATTTTTCAGGTCCCTTCCAACCCAGGCCATTCTGTGATGCTATGATTTATTCAGCAGTGTGAAGTAAATTAAAATTCAGGTCTCACTGTTCATTTGTTGACTTCTGATCTGTATTTAAATGAGTCAAGAGCACAAGCCCCAAAAATCTTCTTGGTCTTAAATGTCAGGTTTGAATACAGTAATTCAGAGTTAGTACTTGAATGTGTTAGAAGCTGAGTTATTTGTTCTCTGCATTTTCTAGGAGAGACATGGAAGTAAAACATCTGACTCTCTATTCACTCCTCAGGCATTCATAGTCATCTGTGAGTTATTAATTTCATCTAGAAATTGCCTTTTCAATAGAACTTTTGAAATAATGTTAATGAGATTGGTTTTACTCTGTGCTAAATATCAGTACAGATTTGAAACTTGGGCCTGAACTTTCTTTTTATTTTCCTCCCCTTTAAAAAGGACCCTTTCATTTCTCTCAAATGAGGTGTATTGCCACTATCCAAATTACACTGGCTTTTAATATAATGGCTGGATGAAAAGGATGTTCTAGTGCATGAAAGAAATAGTCAGGAAATGCATCAGATGTACATTTTCAATGTGCTCAGAAGTTTTTAGAGTGTCTGTAAGGTTACCTAGTTTTTGTATTGAAAGCAAATACATATACTCACCTTTTTGGGCAGAATTGATTTTGATCGAACTTAGCAAAGAAAAGGCTCAAATAACTAAAAAGTCAGTGAACTTTAGTAGCTTTCCCCTTAGCTGAGTTGTTCTGGGAGCTGAGGCTCTCCCCTTGTGCTTTTCTACAGCTGGGTGGCAGCATTTCTGCAGCAATTCATTTGTATCTAATTTAACTGCTCAAAGGGGGTTTTTTTGATGGATCAGATGTTACGTGCTTTTTTCCTCTCAGCTGTGATTATCCTTTTCAGAGCAATAGAAAACTCACCAAATATTAGTTACTTGTCTGTGACAGTGAGTCCTAATGATGCTGCTGTGAATATCAGTAGGTGCCCGATTTTACAAAATGAGCAGGACTTTATAAAGCAGCACTGCAGGGACTCACTACTGACCATTCTGTTTCCTGCTGTTTGGTGTCCTCCCTTCCATTCACACTCTGTGTTCAGGATTCCAGCTCAAACACCAGTTTGCTTCATTTATTCACACCTCTAAAGATGAATTCAAACAGGCTGCCTCAATGGTCTGAACTGATAGTTTCCCCAGTGCATTTTCCATTTGTATATGCCACTGCTCACCTACCTTAGTAAATGAAATCTTAATGTTCATGCTGAATTTTGCAACTTTAAACTTTAAGCCATTGGATTTTATTATTATTTGTGTCAGAAAGAAAAATTCCCTACCGTTATATTTACTTCATTGTGAAATTACCAGAGGGCAATCACCTGTCCTTTTTATATGCCTTAAGTGATTGTAAAGTTTGCTTTTCCAGGTTATTTTTATATCTGTCCTTTGAATCCATTCCTGTGTTATTCTGCCCTTTGTGCAACTCATTTTCTGAAAGGATGTGGTTTTCCAGAAGGGTTTTACTGGGGTTGTACACATAACCACTGCCATTACCCAGATTTTAACAGATTTTATTCTCTGTTTTATGAAGGGTGCTCTAGACATGCCCTGAGGTCAGGCTGAGCGAGTTCCTGTGCCTGTGTGCTGTAATCCTGCCACAACGACCTGGAGCTTGGCTGTGTTAAAACAGGTTTAGATGGATTCTGACTAGTCTGTGGGCAATTCACACGGCCCTGTATCATTTATTACCTGTCTTCCTTTTTACAATACTGAACTTGGTGTTAGCCGCAAACTTTATTGGCAAAGATTTTATATTGCTCATAAAAATATTGAACAGCACTTGATCGTGGCTGTTCCAGTGCCCACCCATCCTCTGGGTGAAGAAGAAGCTGAAGCCCTGGCTCTGGCACCTGTCCTGTAACCATTTCTTGTCTTGGCAGATTGGGCTGGCCCTTTCAAACCCCTTCCCTTTGACTGGGAGGACTGATGGAAAGATCACCTGCACTCCAGAGTCATTTACTGCTGCTCCCAGAGCTCTGTAATCCTTCTTGATACCTCTCAGACTGCATCTGGTGCCAACATTATGTGGAATTAAATCTAACAGTTTGAAGAAATTCAAATGTATGTCAAATACCTTGATCTACCAGATGAGTAATCTTGTCAGCTTTACAGGTTTGTTTGAGAAGACTTAGAAAAGCGTGGAAAGATTATGAAACCATGTTGACTGTCATTAATTACATTTTAGCTCCTAATTCTTTTTTGTTATGAGATTCACAGTAACTGTTCTGTAGACTAATATGTTATACAGACTGTAACTCCATGGGTGTCCTTCTTGCCATTTTTACATCTTAAAACTACCCAGGGAGTCCTTCAAGGCTTGTGAAATTCAACAGTTTATGGGATTTATTAAACATTGGAATTTCACAGGATCACAGAACATGCTGGGTTGGAAGGGACTCACAAAGATCATCGAGGCCAACCCAAGGCCCTGCACAGGACAGCCCCAAGTGTCACACCCTGTGCCCAGAGCAGTGTTCAACAGCTCCATGAGCTGTGTGGGGCTGGTGTTGTGACCATTGCCCTGGGGAGTTCCAATGCTTCACCATCCTCTGGGTGAAGAATCTGTTCCTGATATGCAACCTAAACATCCCCTGACACAACTTCAGCCATTCCCTCGGGTCCTGTCACGGGTCACCACAGAGAAGGGATCAGTGCCTGCCCCTCCTCTTCCCCTCCCGAGGAAGCTGCAGACCCCAATGAGATCTGTCCTCAGTCTCCTCCAGCTGAACAAGCCAAGTGACCTCAGCTGCTCCTCACACAGCTTTCCCTCAAGGCCCTTCACCATCCTTGTGGCCTCCTTTGGATGCTCTCTAACAGCTTAATGTCTTTTTTATCCTGTGGCACCCCAAACTGCCCCAGCACTGGAGGTGAGGCCACCCCAGTGAGAGCAGAGCAGGACAGTCCCTCCCTTGGTGATGCTGTGTACCCTACGGGTGACACGGATGTCCCTCCTGGCTGCCAGGGCACTGCTGACTCATATTCACTTTAGGAGGCTTCTCTGTTTATCTGAGTGGTGCTTTACAGATTCATGGATGCAAATCTTTCGGATGTGCCAGTTGGAAAATGTGGAGTCTAAATGGGTTCCTCCTTCTGTCACAGCCAGTATTCTTTGTATTGCATGTGTGATAGGCAGGACACACATGTCTGCTTAAAAAAAGAGTCCACAGCCATCCACTGTGCTTTTCCTTAGTCTATATCCTTGTTTAGGATTTTGTCAACTGCATTTGGCAATAATCTGTTTTACTTTAGATTAATTTTTTTCTCACTGTATTTTAAAATGCTTCATTTCCCTTAAATGCACCAGTTTTATTTTCTCTAACCATATTGGCTATTGATATCGTATTGATTTGCTTTTATTTCCTTTCTTTTATATCCTTCTATTGATCACATGTGTTTGAACTCTTAATTCTTGTTTGGCACTGCTAGTGTTCCAGTTTTATGGGTTTTATGTTTGCTTTCCCATTTTAACATCCTCTGGTGGAAAGATTGGGTTGCCAGTTTCTCTCTTTACATTAGTGTGTTCATGGCTTTCTAACCCATTTGCTATTTTTGTTGTGTCTTTTTATGGCAAATAAATGACTATTAATGCACTTCAGAAAAATACTGAATATCCACAACAAAACTGCTCAGCTGTCCTACAGAAAGTATTTCTCTTGCACACAGACATATGATTTATTTTTTCTTTCACTAATCCATCAGGCTAGGATTGTGCTTTCAATTAAAATGGCTTAGCTGAAGTAATTAGGATTTGTTGCTGTCAGCATGGATAAACTTGATAAAGAAAGAGACTAAATTATCTCATAGGGTTTTGTCTTGACTGTTTTTGTTAGCAAGTCTAGATAAATAGCTTGGAGGCATTATTGCTGAAAAGCCAGTTAGTGGCTTCAAGTTACTGCTGAATGCTGGCACCATCTGTACAATATTTAATATGCTACAAAACATTCTCTTCTCTGTGATACAGTGGTCATCCCATGGCCTGTGTCTCAAGACAGGATGCTTTGAATAATTGTTGACTTAAATGTCTTAGAGTGAGCCTTTTTCTCTGTTCCCACACTGTGAGTTTGATTCTTTCTGTCTTGACAAGCCCAAATTTCTGTTGCCTTTCCCTCTGTCAGGCTGGCTGCTCAGGGATGCCCTCTGCTCCAGCTGCTTGCCAGTCACTCCACTGCAGAGCAGCTTTTCCTCTGTGAAATGTGAACTCCTTGAACTCTCCTGACTGCAGCAAGGTGCTGGGCAGTCCCCACCTGCAGGGCTTGCTGTGTTCAGAAATGCACCCAGCTCCCTGAGCATGGTGGGACCCCACACCACAGCAGCTGTGGGTGTCCCTGGCTGAGCTGTGTGTAGTGTCAGGGATCAGTGTGTAAATTCATGGCATTGCAGGCCATCAGGAAGGTGCCTGGCACAGGCTTGGAAATGTGATGGTGGCTCCTGTGACTCCTGAGTAGCAGCCAGTTGGTGTGGGATGGGCAGGAGAGTCCTGTGGGAGCACTGGGCATTGTGGCCAGACTGTGTTTGCAGCCAGTGGGAGCAGATAGTCAGGAAACACTGCCCAGAGCTTGATGTCCATGCTGTGTGCATTTTGATGTCCATACTGTCTGATTTTGGTGTCCATCCTGTGTGATTTTGATGTCCATACTATGTGATTTTGATGTCCACCCTATGTGCATTTTGATGTCCATGCTGTGTGCATTTTAATGTCCATGCTATATGATTTTGATGTCCATGCTATGTGCATTTTGATATCCGTGCTAGGTGCATTTTGATTTCCATGCTATGTGCATTTTGATGTCCATGCTGTGTTCATTTTGATGTCCATCCTGTGTGATTTTGATGTCCATGCTGTGTGCATTTTGATGTCCATCCTGTGTGATTTTGATGTCCATGCTATGTGCATTTTGATGTCCATGCTGTGTGCATTTTGATGTCCATGCTATGTGCATTTCAGATTGTGGGTGTTTTTTGGTTGTATTTTTTTTTAACTTCAGATTAGCCCTAGCCTGGGTTTGTGATGCAGCTGGGATGAATTTCTAGGCCATGTTCAGCTGGAAGGGATTTGATTCCCATGCTCTGAGATGCACAGTGTGCATCAGAGCTCTCTCAAGGGGTGTTTGTGAGGTTCAGTTCAGAAGTGCACTCCTGTGTCCAGTGAAGCACAAAGGTGTTCCTGTGAAGTTCCTTAGCACTGCTGCAGCATGAATGATTGCCAGGACTAATTTCTCAGGCTGCAGTAGGTATCTCTAGTACCTCTGCCTCGCAGTTACTGTGGAGTGCTGTGGCTGCTCTGAAGTTTTTTCTGTCAGGCTCAAGTTAAATTGGAGTTTGTATTTGGTTGTTATTGTTCAGGTTCATGAAACCAAATTGCAGGAACATAACATGTCTGGTTGTTGGATAAAAGTTCCCCCAGTTTATATTCTAAACCCATTAATCTGCTTAAAGCCATATATGCTTCATAGATATCTTGTATATATGTTATTCTCAGTCCTACTCCTATACAGCATCATATCCACCATTCTTTTATAATACACCTTAGCTCCCAGCCATCATTCACAGGCAGAGTAATTGTATGAGTGTATAACTGAGGATGCAATGGATCCTTTACACAAATGTTATTTCTTGTTTCCTTTCCCATAGCAAATGAGTCCTTGCCTTCAGGAATGTGTGAGAACTGCAAGAGGCAGGCAATTGGCCTTCAATCCAAGACTGGCTCATGCTCCTAATTCACCTTCAGAGCTGCCATCCTGCTGTAAACATGAGATCATGTGCTGGATTAACCTTAACTGGCTGCCAGACACTCACCCAGCCCCTTCCTCCCTCACCCTCCTCAACAGGGCAGGGGGGAGAAGGAGGATGAAGTAGCTTGTGGGTCAAGCTAAAGACAGGGAGGTCACTCACCAGTTACTGCAGTACCAATTATTATTTCTACTTCTTCATTGAGGGAAGTGATGGAATAGATATAATTATTTTAGTGAAGAATTGAAGGCTGAAACTATCAATATTCTCCATGCTTTGCAAATGTTTTAAATTGACTACATCACTAATCCTAACCCAACTATGAAAAATCCCAAGTCCTGTATTAAATTAAGGAATTCTTATCCATAAATTAAAGTACTTAATTAAAGTCCAAAAAAGGGCTGTTAATCCACAAATAACAGGGCAGATGACTGGTGCTTTCTGTGTCCTTTATGCAAGGGAGAATCTTCCTGAGGACAGGGCTCTCAATCAGTGATGCTGTTTTGCCTTTCAGAGTTGCTCAGTCATGGATTTTTGACAAGTTTTTACTGATAAATATTTTTCTTTAAACTTTTTGCCCTGTTTTTGATGATAGAGCTTTCACAGTTGTCACAGGCTCTTTATGCACTGATAAACTTTATGCACTATGAGATATCTCACAGTGAAGTCTTGGGGCAATCCCAGTTCTCAGACTGACCATTTCAGTTAAATGGGAGATACACTTTATCTCACTGACTTTCCAAACTTTCCCAAACTTGTCTCAAGTTTCAGGATGTCCTTGCATCTCTATATGAGTAATTTCAAAGAAGTAAAAAGCAAGTAGGAGTTCCTCCTGCTGACAATTTAAAAATCAGGGCGGTAAATTTTATTTTTGTGAAGTGGTTACAAAACTGGAATAAATTTACAGGGGAAAAAAAAGCATCAAACAAAAGCAGCTGTTCTGCAGAGAATATGCCTGTCATTAAGCTGTTACCTCACATTGTGTTTCTCTGCAGTGCCTTCTGGCAGCATCTCAGTCCTCTGCTTTTGGGGCTCTATCTTTTAAAATGTATTCTGCTGTGGTCCCCCTCTGTAATTGCACTTGAACGTTATCAGGACGCTGTCAAGCACTAATGAGTCTTCAAAGAAGTAGGCAGGGACTTTCACTTCCCTTTTGTTCATGCTAATTAAGTTAGGGAAATTTTATATTGTGCCTTGATTAATTCTGGGAATTTGTAAGAATGCAAATGAACATTGTTTATCTGGGGCTGAGTTATCTTTTGATATGCAAACACACTTTGATATGCTGATTTTCATTAACACTATTACCTTCCTCTTTGGGAAGGACTTGGAATTGCAATTACAATTCCATCCAACGCCTTTCTGCACAGTGGTTGTGACTTCTGCTGCTCGTGTCTCATAATTGTATACAAATGCCCTAGTGCAGAAGCTATCTGAACAAATTTCTTGTTAGTCTAGCAATATCAGGAATTTAATCTTGTTTTCTCTAACTCCAGCTGTGATCTATACTAATTAAACAGATGACCATTGTAGTTCTGGATTCTTCCACAGCTGTCATGTTCCCAGGATATACAGACATGACATGCATTCTGCAGGCCTTGGTCTTGGCTGGTTTTACTCAATTATGCCTAAATCTAAACCTTATTTTAGGGGAGTCTGTGAGTGAAATAGTCTATATACCTATGTTAATGAATAAACAGTATTATAAAGGCAATATTTAGCATGTATTTATTTTTTTCATGAATTGTCGTGAGCTCCTAAGGGGTCTGTTAATTGTTTTTTCTGGACGGATAAGACAGAATTTATACATGAAAAATATGCAGTCAGTTTCTTTGTAGCTTCTTTGCATTTTCATGGTGCTTCTCACTGAAAACACATATGGAGGGCTGTTCATGATGCTATTTTTATTCTTGGTTTGTCTCTTAGTATATGTTGAGTGTTCTATTATAGAGCACAGAGCTAGATAATGTGTTCAAGTGTTGTGGATATAATAAAGAAGGATCCCTTAAAGCTTTTGCTTTCTAATTATATTCCGGTTTAGCCCACAATGTGTCCAGACATCTCTTCCTTACTCTGAGAGACACCCTAAACACTAAAAAGTGCCAAGCAAATTAAAGCATCCCATCTAAGTAAACAACCACATGGCAGAGTCCATATGTTCTAAAATTAGGCATATCTATGTTTAAAACAATATATTAATTCTGCTGCTAGAAAGGGGAATCAAACCAATTCCCTTGTGTGGAAAGAATCATGTTGCATTTTGAATGACTATTAGCATAATAATCACTTCTTGTGATATTTTCCAATTTGGTCTTTTGAAGTAAACCCTGGAAGAGTATTCGCTCTAAAATAATTGTATCACAGACTTTAAATGCAAGCTGCTTTCAGTGATGCTGATGCACCTTTTAAGCTGTCTGGAGTTAATGCTCTGCCCCCAAATGAACTCTGCATTTTGTATGAGAAAGTGAAATCCAAGCTTTGTGTGCTTTGTGGAGGTGACCTGCTACAGATTATGCTTGGGGACACGCGTGATTCCCCAGACATTCCTCTCTGCTGCCCTTCAGTCCTGCTGTTCCATGTCCTTGCTGGCCCCAGGCAGGGTTTCCTGCATTTACAGGGAGCAAAGGCAGAGGCTGAGTCTCCTCGTGTTTCTGTGGCTTTGTGACAAGGCACATGAAATGATGTCACTCACTGTGTGTTCCAAGGAAGATGCTGAATTTTTTAAGAATTAGGGCTTAGTTACATCTGAGATGTGGACATTTCCCAGGGAATGAATCTGTGCCAAACCTCAGTGATTGCGACTCAAGGCAGTGGGTATTATGAGCTTGGGTAATTGTTTTGGCCAATTTTGGGGTTAGGAAGGATGTTACATTTGGATTTAGTTTATTCTTGTTTCTTTAGGAAAGCAATTTTCTGGCTGTGGGACAGATGAATCCAGTGAAGAGCAAGGCAAGTTTGGTCAGAGCAGCTGATGTCAGTGAACAAGATGTGTGTTCTGGGTTTAGTAAAAACCTGCCCAATACACTTAAAAAATCCAAACCTGTACCTGCCTGTAAGCCTTAGCAAAATGTATGGAGAAATATTTTGTGAGGGTTTTTTTGACAAGTTCCATCGCTGTGACTTCAATGAACAGTATCTACCTTTCACAAGCAGGTGTTTTAGTGCCCTGCTGCCCCTTGTCCTGTCCTGTGTTAATATTCAGCTTTTAGGTAGGAAGAGTCTTGAGAGACTCCAGTTTTTCAAAATGCACATACCCTTGAAGTGAAATAGATAAATCTGCTTGGCTAACTCGGTGCAAAGTGTTCTCATCCTGAACTGTGCCTCTGTTGTCACACTGCTGGCCAAGGTCAGGCAGCAGGAACTGGGGTGCCAGGCTCCTTCCTCTCTTAGCCTCAATAGGAAATCTGACATTCTGAGCAGATGCAGCTGCTGGGCAGAAACCTAAGTAGCAGAGCAGTGGTTTATGCCAGGGTAGTAGGATTCAGAGAAGTGGCTGACTAAAATCTCATGGAAATGGGGAAAGAATGGTGTCGTGATTTGCCCTCTGATGGCATTTAAAACCCCAAACTGAGAGCTCTGCTCCTTGTCCTGAGCTGCTGATATATTTGTGTATGGTGTTTGTGTGGCAAGGTTTTTGGTAGGGGAGGGTTACAGGGGTGGCTTCTGTGAGAAGCTGCTGGAAGCTTCCCCTGTGTCCCCTTCTCCCATTTTTTCTGTACTCTGCTCTGTGTATTAGTTCAGGGCAAGTGAGGAATAACCCACTGGTGGGTTACTGAGTCTGACTTCCCAAGACTTTGGAAAGGAGTTGAGGGTTCTGTGCTTGGCAGGGGGCAAACAGGAAAACATCTGCTCTGCTCTCTCAAATAGGTGATGCTGCTATGAAAAATGCCATTAAAGAAATACTGGTCACACTCTGACACATCTCCCTTCAGAAATGTCCAAGTTTCTAAGATAATGACTCACAAAGAGTGCTACATTGCTGCATGTTTGAACTTCAAGTACACCTTCTGAATTGAAATTGTTCCTGCAAACAAAGTCCTTCTTAAAATATTAAGATATCATCTCTAAATTGACAGATTCACTGAGCTGGCAAAGCAGTCACAGAGAGCAGCACAGAGGCACCCCAGTGTTCATCTTGCACCCAGTCACTTCAGTCACACTGGTGTAAACCACAAGAATGGCTTGAAATAATGTGGAGCTGTTATTCAAAAAGAAATTCATCCTACAGCCAAATACATCTCAAAATATTCTTGTGCAAAGCAATAGCATAATATGAAGCAAGAAATACTCACTGGAAAGAATGAACTTTTGATGTCACTTTATTTTGAGCAAGCATTTCAGCTTCTGCCTAAGTATGTATAAAATGACAGATTGTTTACTTCTATTTGACATACTGTATTTTTCATTTTAAGTTTGCTTTGTAGCACAATGTTGTAAATGCAATGAATGACTCAGTCAACCTATACTTGCTAAAAGCTTTTTAGCATATTTAATCATTGTCTGTGTGGAGGTAGCACAATTTATGTCCTAAAATGCTTGTGTTGTGATATAAATTATGCTAAGAGGAAAAGTACAGTGGTTGAAGCAATCAGGCTAAAAGTTGATCTGTGTAGCGAGTGCTCTGCAGAAAGTAAAAAACCATTTGTTTGTTGAATATTTATGTGATCATATCAAAAAGATCCTTTCCCTTCTTGCTGAGAGCAGCCAGCAGTATATTTGACTTCATCACTCATGAGGTGATTTTCCAAGTGCCCAACAGAGATGATCAAAACTGAGGTCCAACTCTGTTTTCAACGCCTCTTTCTTCCTGTACATTTTTTTTTTCTTGGTTTAAAGAAAGACACATTCAATGCTTGTGGTAAGAGTTGAGATTAACACTTAAAGCCAGCCAGGCAGAGCTGAGTTTCTGAGTTTGAGCAGGAGGTGAGTGAAATATGCAGAGGTGCTCTGGCTGTGCCACTGCTCTGGTGACAGAGAGTGACTCTGGCCACTCTTTTTCTTCCCCATGTTTTAAGCTGCTGCAGCAAAGTGAGCACACAGTTACTGTGTGAGTAAAATCCTCTGAGGACTGGGCTCTTCTGCCGTGTCCTTGTTATCTCCTAAAAAATGTGCCAGGAATCAGAATTTAATCTAAGTTATCTCCTGTGTCTTCATCTACTTATTCCTTAATTGGTCCAGCCTGCCAACTGGATGCTCAGCCACACTGGCAGCTTTTTAGACAGGCATGATTATCCACTGAGGACTGGATAGAAATCACCAAATAATTTAATAGAATTTGCTGATCAGCCACCTGCTTATCATGGCTTTCCTCACGACTGAAATTACTGTGGTGCTGGTGGTAAAATGCAAACTTCTGTGGAACAGTGAGGATCAATGCCAGAACTGCTTAGATCTGATCTGCTGTGCTGTAGACAGTGGCACTGAGCTAAAAAATATTTGCTTGATGAATAGCACATATATGATATTTCACCACATAATGTTTACGACTTGTTTATCTTCAGCTGAGTTATGCCAGTGAAATTTGTAGTGAAGAGAAATAAATATTTGAATTCAGCCCCAATTCTAAAGCCAGTGTAGGTGCTTCTGGGTTTAAATGAGTAATCCCTCTTGGTTGTCAAG
Organism: Drymodes brunneopygia; assembly: GCA_013400955.1. NCBI lineage: Eukaryota > Metazoa > Chordata > Aves > Passeriformes > Petroicidae > Drymodes > Drymodes brunneopygia. The sequence goes on from VZTZ01049211.1 coordinate 548,425, forward strand.
CATTTATGTAGTTATGGGGGAAAAAAGCCTCTGTGGTCAAACATGGTGTTATAGTAAGCAATGTTTCTGCCTTGTTTTCTTCTAGTTTATCCCAAAACAATCCTTAAACATAATCATCCAAAAGTGCTTGTACACTTGTAAAAGTGTTTTATGTACTGTACAGTAAAGAAACAGATTTTCTTTTCCATTATGTGCAAGAAGGTTAAGTATTTAAGGAAATACTTGGTTATGATAGTGAGTACATCAAATGGGGTTATCTAAAAAATGTTGTGATGATTGAGAAGCAGATAAGTGATACCACTTACACAGTTATATCAGGGAATTCAGGTGAGATGAAGATTTGCTAGAACTGGCAGGCTGTAATGGATGCAAGCAAAATCACATTTGATTGCACCACATCCCACATTTATTGAGTAAAGTGCAGGAGAGAAGAGTTTGTTCATTCCTTTTCTAAAGGGAGTTGGCTGGGGGGGGTGCACTGATGTTTGGCTGGTTTGGGTTTTTTTGTTCACTTCTGAAACTCTTCCTAGAGCTTTCCTGTGGCTTTGTCAGAGCAGTCAATGGCTTTAAAAGTCTGTGTGGTGTCTCCCTGTGCCTTAGGGAGCCAAAGTGAGTATTTTGTTCCTGGTACCTCCTGTCTGCATTCAGGACCCGATGCTGTTATCTCCAAAATCAAAGCAAGAGATTGCCTTTACCTTCAAGGAAACAGAATATGGTTCTGCTTTGTTTGGATGTTACAATCACACAGTGTCTGAGGCTAAATGCATATGAAGTGTCTTTGCACAGGCAAATGAGATTCAAACATAGATTGCACTGCAAACTGGGCAGCTTTGATTAGGAGATGAAATGCAGGTAATCTCTTTTGGCTTCCCCTGAAAACTGAAATTGTTGCTTCCTACTTAAAAGGCGTCAGCTGAAGAGCAACTGAACAAAAGAATTTTTATTCCTGTCTAAAATAGGGAATTATTGTCAGGCTTTTGTGATCATCATGAGAATCTGTTTTATAGAACAGTACAGCTGTCTAGATGATACATTTAGATCTCCTGCTGAGTTCTTTAAATGAAACAATTATTTCCTTTTTTCATTATCAACTTTTTCTTTTTTACAGACAATATTTATTTTGTTTTTGCTTTTTGTCTGCCTTGCAGATGTTAATCGTTTAAATCTGACTTCACTTAATCAGTTTTTACACAATATTGAGTAGATTTGGTCTCAGTTTACAGCTAAGATAGAAACTCATTGTTTCTTTGGGTAAGAATGAGCGTGTTGGGATCTGTGATGGAGCCCATTGAAAAATCTGAATGCAGAACCAACCATTAAAGCAGCTGCAAAATTCATTCACCCTAATCTGCGAGAAGACCTGTCAGAGGCTTCAGCTGTCACTGAACTTGTTTGAATCATATCAGAAAGTCAGAAATCTTTCTGACTGAGTGCTGTGACAGACTGTGTGACAGAAGTGCTGCTGCTGAACCAGTTTCTGTAACTTGGAAACAAAGCAGAAACACAGCCAGTCCACAACTGGCTTGTTTACTGAGCAAAACTAATTTTTGATGTTTTAAGTGAACATCTCGTGGCTTGGGATTTGGCTTAACTTAGTGAGTTGTAATTGGGCTCCTCAGGGGAATCTGATGTTCTACATGTTGAGTGGGAAAAATATTTTCAGAGAGCTTTTATGGCAGCACTGAAACTTTAATAGTTTATTCAGTCCTGGAAGCAGGAGGGAAGTACTGACACATGCAGGCATGTTCTCTGGTGCAATATTTCACAGGAAAGCAAGAGCTTCTACTGACTTTTATATGTGAAGCAATTTAAACGTTGAAGAACTACAACAGTGTCTGCAAAACCTGTTTTTAACTTCATCCAGTTTCATGAAAGGGAGCATTGCCAGCTGTCCCCACTTTGTGAAGTTCGGATGAAAAGAAAATACTCTGTTAGTTTCCATAAGAGCCCAAAACAGTTTCTGAGAACCTGCCAGTCTTCCCTGTTCAGAGAGGATTCATTGCTATTGACTCTGCTCCTGATGTGGCTGAAAATCAGCTCTCAGAGCCTTTGTGAGTTGCCTTCAGACTCTGGAACTGCTGTTGGAGTCCCATGGTTACACACAAAACTACATTTTCCTCTACTTTTTCCTCTGACTCAGTGTTTGGTCCCCAAGTTGTGCTTTTTTCCCTATGGATTACATTTAAAAACTGCATTAATGTGAGCCAAGGACATTGATAGCCCTTGTTGTAGATTAGCCAAATCTTGCCTCCTCTGCTTATAAATTTTGAAAAGATTTTGACTAGTAGAGAATACCTGATCCCCTCAAAAGCAATAAATGCAAGATATTGGAGATTTTTCATTACTTTTTAAGAATTATGAGCAACATGTGATGATTTTTTTTCTGAAACCTTGCCTGATGATCACTTGCAAACTGAGGTTCTTAGATACTTGCACTACTTTTCTGTGCCAGTTCCATCTTTTCTCACGTTACTGCCAAATTCTTCTTGATCATAAAAAGTCCTTTAAAGTCTGGCAACAAATCTTCTTTGCTCCTGTTCCTGAGCTTAAATCAAACTCAGAAGGGTATTTTTTTTTTAATTATAACCCAGCATTAGTCTTTAAAAATTAATTGTTAAGGACTGGTTTAACTTGAACCTCATTTTTTCCTCCTTGCTTCTTCACATGGAGCTCTGTTAGGGCAAACTCTTCTTGTAACAAACATCCCGTGGTGGAGGATAAGAGAGCATACACAGGAATCATTACAGAACATGCCCAAACCTGTCAGTTATCTTAGTCATGCTATAGAGCAGTTTTTTGAGGAAAAAAACTGTCCAGAACCTTAAAATGAATGACTTGTGAATTTTTCCTCAAGTGCATCTGAATTTGAGAGTTTTTCTAGTGTGATTTCAGGTCAGGTGTCAGCATAACACCATGAAATCTCCATAATGCCAGGTGAGTTAAAATGATGTCTAGATCAGACCTGTAGGTCTCTACCTTGGCAGTTGAGCAGGAACAGAGGAATCTGAATGTCTGGGAAGGTTTCTGTGCATATTTTAGTGTAATCATTCTGGTTTTATATCTGAGGTGGTAAGTTCAAGCTTTTAAAATCAGTTCTGGAAAATTCAAGGATGGAAAATAGATCTCCCCCAGGAGCTTCATGAGAGTTAATGAATCATGCTAGAAAAACAAGGATGGAGTTCACCCTGTGTTAAAGCAACATCATAAGGGGAATTTTGTTATAACTGCAAACTCTTGTTAGGTGGTTTTACCTTAGGGCAGAAAGTTAAAACTGAAGTGAGATTACTGATCTTTGTTTGCTACAATGGGACTTCAACACAAATGCCCCAAACCAAAGGATGGCAAAGTTATTTTGTAGAATGAATGGTTTCATCCACTTACTCTAAAGCCTGTTTTAGGCCATTCTTGTGTGTTTTGCTTTTTTATGCCATCTGAAATGTTACAGACACCTTTCCCCCCCCTCACCAGTTTTACCCCATTCTATAGACTTGCTGTTGGACCCTGAGAGCAGAGCAGTGGCACTGTGGGCTAAGGCTCCTGCAGAATTTTCTCTCTGGCTCTCCTTCCAGTGGATTTACACATTTTTCTCAGCTGTGAATTTAATTTCCTCTTCATCATCATAACTTGCCTGTAGAGGATGGCAATGTTCAACTGGACTTGAAAAGCAAAAGGAAACATAACCTTTTACTGCATTACAAGCTCATATTACCCTGATGTCACTTGAAGTGCTCACACCTCTGAATAAAATTTTGATGGATATCTTTGTATCACCAACTTAATGATTTCACATTAGGTTATTAGTCTTCAGGTTTTGACAGGACTGTGAATATATTTTACAGTTCTCATTTGTGCTGGCATCTCTGGGGTCCCATGTAATGTCCACAGAAATCAATAAAAAGACTTCTGTTAATTCTTCCCGTTGCATTTGGATTCCTACACTTGAGGACACAAAGATTTCTTGTTTTTAGGATTTTATAATATAGAATTGTCACATGAGATAAAAGCAAGGTTCCCCTATCTCTTCAGTCTGTCCCTAGTAATAGTCAGGACCAGTTTTTGAAGGGAGAACCTGAGAAACACTGCTGGAGCAATAAAAGAAGAGCTTCCCCCAGAGGATTTTGCTTCCTCCTTCCATCTGTGAGAAGCTGAATAAAGACTTGAAGCGGGAGAATTTACTCTCCGCAAAGTTTAAAATCTTATGACTAAAAATATTTTTTTCTCATCAAACTGCCCTCCACTCTCCCCCTGCTGTTAATTAAATCCTCTTCATCTGTCAACAATAGATTGTGAGGTTTTTCTTAGTATCCCATAAATGGTTAAATCTATTTATTTTATACCATGTCCTAAATTCTGCAGCATCATTTGCATTTATATCTCACTTGTTTTGTTATGCATACTTTCCTTCCTTCTTTTTTGTCTATGTATTTTTCATAAGCACATTTTTTTTACCTTTTTAGTTTATATTTACAGAGCTTAGCAAATCACAACATGTTTCATGCAATCTGTCTCTGCTTCTGCTGAAGAACAGTTACTGATCTGATGGGAAGCCAGCACTTTTAAGGTGGGTGATAAAGTTGGGCTCTTAAATCTATATATAAATGGGGTTTATATGTACTTTTTATAGGTTGTCTGGTTTCTAAGATACTTGTACTATTCTGTTGGTTTAATGGCAGCTCTTGATATATGGAAGTTGAAGTTCTTGCTGTGTGTTTTGGGGTTTAATCCAGAACATCAGAGCCCTTGGTTTCCACATGGCTGTGCTTGAGAAGACAACATGGGGCATTCTCACAAGCAAGGGACAGCTTGCAGTTCTGTGTGCCAGTGCAAGAGCTCTTCTTCATGGACATCATTGATGAATTAGTGTCCTGCTAGGAAAAGAAGACATTAATTATATGTAAGAGTGAACTGAATCCCCTGTGTGTGTAATGCCTCAGTTCACTGATAAACCCAGTGAAAGCTGACCCAGGTATGATTCAGAGCTGTCATTTTTCTGCCTCAGAGGATGCTGATGGGAGCTCAGTGGTGGAAGTGGGAAGAAGTGAGCAGTACCCAAGTCACTGTTGTGGCCACTGTGGTGGGCTTTGACAGGAGTTCCCTGCTCTCTGCCAGGGTTCTGCTCCTCTCTGCACAGACCATCTCCTGTCATGGGCTCAAGCCATGGGAATGTGCTGATCATCCTGTTCCTCCCCCCTGCTGCCTGCAGACCCCTCCTGCCTTGCTGCCTGTGCTGCCAGCAGCTGCCTGGAGCTGGGCCAGGTTTTACATTACTGCAGGCTGCTGTGTATTCTGGGTGTATCCCCTCAGTGCCTGCAGTGTCAGAGAATCATGGAATAGTTTGGGTTGGAAGGGATCCTCAAAGGTCTCTAGTGCACATCAAAGAGATGGCTTTTTGGTTTCATGTAAATTAAATATTGTATGGATTAAGACTTAAAAAACAAGTCTTTTTTAATCATGTAAGAATTGACCACACAAAATTGAACTGAAGATTGATCTAGCCCAATATCCTGTGTTTTCTTTGATGGCAGACAAAAAAAGATGCTTGGGAAAGAGTCTAAAAACAGGGCAATGGTGGAGTGGGACTTCCTCAAGGATGCCTTCCCTGTCCCTAGAGATTTGTGGCAACTTAATGGGTATCCTCTTTCTATTTAATTGGTGGGGAATTTGGTGAGGTGCCATCCACAGGAGTTAGAGGACTGTGCTTAACAGGACACCTCATCATTGAGTCTGACTGTGTGTGCATCAATATTCTGGCACTGGCATTTCTGACTATCAAAGGAAGACCCTGTCTGATAAAACAAAGTGTGATTGCTTGTTTTACAGAAAATTGATTTCTCTCTCAGAGAAACCGTGACTCATGTTTTTCAGCTTGATCAGAACACATACATAGTTACTTTTTTTAATCTTAGATGCCATGCAATTAAAGAAGTGTGGACTTGTCTAAAGGAGGAAAAAGTTGATCAGAAGAGCCTGAGAGTGTTGTTACAAGACAGAAAACAATCCTCTGATCATGTTTTGACTTTTTTCTCCACATTTGAACACTGAATTTAAAAACCTCTTGACTTTTTCTTCTTAATCAGGACTACAGATTTTTTTTGTTCAATTAAATAATGTCTTGGAGCTACATGACTTCAGAAAGGTCATGTTGTAGAGCTTTATGCAGGACAACTGTCAGTTGATTCTCCATTCATTAACTCTGCAGAAGGACATTTTTCTTTAAAGATAAAAAAGAAGTCACTGGCACAACATTGTTTCTCTGCTCTTCTGATTCCAAATTTGTTTTGCCCATAGTATGCAGCTTGTAGCATTTTCTACATGCAATCTGTGATATGTTTTTTTTTTCTGTATTCTGCCAGAGAGTCTTGATATCTCCATCACAGAGGTTTCTCCTTCAGTCCAAGCTCTTTCAAGAGTTCATGTGCATTTCTGGGTCAGCACTGGGCGATTCATTGGTGGTTTCAGGAGCAGCAATCCCACCCCATTTTCCTTCCCATGCCCAGGTTTCCTGGAGAGGTTGGGTGATGCTGGGCAATTTGTGCTCCTGCCTGAGAGAGAACCCTTGTGATGCAAGGGAGACTCAGGAATTTGTTGCCTCACAGCCTCAGGAGCTGTTCTTTAACCAGCTGTCTGTGGTATTTTAATTTAGGGCTCAGTCCCATTCAATCCCAGACATGAGATCTTTATAGGAAATACTTCATTTGCTTTGAATATGTGTTTGAATATACTTTGAAAATTAGGGTATCTAATGCAAATCCATGGAAGCTTTTAGTCTTGGGAGGGTGAACAATAGACAAATATGTAGCCTATGGCCTTTTCACAAGCAGATTTTTTTAAAAAATTGATTTGCTAGGTTTTCTACAGGACTGTGAAACATGGCTTTTGCTTTTAACCTCTATTGGTCAGGATTTTTTCATTATTAGATTAATTCACTTTAGAATTTTGTAGCATGGCAAAATAATGTATGACTAGAAGAGTCAGTTATCAAATTTAACTCTCACAGGGAATTAATGAGAAAAGACCTCAGCAGAGCTATGAATCTGTTTATTTTTCAAGGTAATAGGAAGAGCAGTCCATATTTTTGCTCTGCTTGTGCAATTTTGATTAGCAGCTTTCAGATGTGGATTACTTGGACTTGACAATAATAGTTTCTGCCTTTTGCCAAGTTCTTGCCCATGTTCATTTGGATCTACTTCTGCAATCCAAAGCAAATGGAAATTTTCAAATACAAAATATGTCAGAGGTCAAATCACTGGGAAACATGTAATTTTATGTGAAGGAGAACCTGTTGTGACAAAAATCATCAGTAAAACGATATAATATGGATAAAATGGTGTCAATCTGCAAAATAACAGTATTTAGTAAAATTTAGTAAAACAGCAATGGTTTGATATTCTTGGCTTGATTGCAAATATTTTTCATAATATTTCCCTTGATTCATTGCAATGAGGGTACATTAGACTAGGCTGTACATGTTGCTTATCACATTTATTTACCACTTCTGGCAGCCAAAGAGATCAGTGACATTTAACTGACATGGGTAAATCAATGAGAAATGTATCCTCATCCAAGCAAATGTAAGGCTGTATTTAGCATAAGATAAAATCCTCTGAAGTGTGAATTCTTAATGCACTGTATTTGCCCCAGAGCTCTGATGCAGCTCCTGGTAAACTCCCAGGTCTGAAAGGATGAACCACTGTAGAACAGCAGGTTCATTTTTATTTCCTGATTTGCTGTTTTCTCATTTTCACTTTTTTCTCTGAGCAAGTGGCTGAGTGGGGCTGAGCTGCAGGATGGGGTTAAACCATGTCACCAGTGCACAGAGATCCAGGAATTCTTGTCTTCCATTGCTCCCAGTACAGGGAGCAGCTGGAGCCAGAGAAAAACCAGCACTGCCTCCTGTGAGTCCTTCTGAGCCCTGAATCACAGTGAGAATAGAGCTATGACCTTGATTTTGGGAAGGATCTCTCACCCCCTGTTCTAGCCATGGCCCTTTAAACATTTTGGTTTCATTGGATTGACATTTCCTTCCGAAAACCAGAACATTTCTGCCTCACTGTAGTCCCCACTACAAGCTCAGTTTGCTAACTTCGTGCAAAACACATAGGAAACTTGATACCTGCTGCAAATTACTTACCCTGGAATGTAATACAGTGTGTAGTGACATGAATTCATCTCTTAATATGCTCTGCAGTGCTGAAAAATGCTTCAGATGCCTGAATATAGCATTGCACCAAGTTCTGCTGACAAAAACATATTGCTCTTCTCATATTTAATCTAATACTTGCTCTGTGACAGAAGGTTGCTTTTTCAAGCTGTGAATCTTCCTGGTCTGGAAGATACAAAAATAATACTTCTACTGGTCTCCAAGACCTGCCAATAAATCAATAATAATTGGATTTTTTTTCCTGATACATTTGATCAATGAAGTGGAAAAATTCACGAAGTTTCTATTTAGAATAAATCATCTTTTCAAAAGCCTGAAAAATCACTAAGTTTCTGTTAAGAATAAACCATCTTCCCAAAAGCCTGACCCTTCTGATGAGAAGATATTTTATCCTATCAGAATTTTCTGTGTAAGTGCAGTCCAAGTGTTCTCAATCAATTGCAGTAGTGTTCTAATTTAATAGACGATGGCTGGGTCAATGTCACATTTGTAACCATTGCCTGAAGATGTTTCTTCCTCTTGTCATCAGAGGAAGAAGTTAACTTCATAATATTTACATGGTTTAATATTTTAATTTTTGTTGTAGTAACCCCAGAGATTTTATTCCGGAAAAAAACTGAATTCTATTTTCACTTCTGAGTATGGGGGTCAGGACCAGAGTTGATGAAGTGTTTGAAAATTCTGAGCCAATTGCTACAATATGCCTTGGGGTTTTTTATTTGTTCCAGCAGTCTCTTAGTTTTAATAAATTGGGTAAGATCTTTTAGAGCATGACTGGTAGAGTAGCTCCATCTGCAATATATCTTGAAATTCCATTGCCCTGGGAATCCTGTGTCTCCTGAACAGCTCCCTAGCAAGCACCCTCTGCTGTGGTGCAGCGTTGCCAGCTGCTCTGGTTTTGCTCTCCTGATTTTGGGTTTGTTGCACCACAGATGCTCAGGGATGCTCCAGGAGCTTTGGATGGCACTGGGAAACTTTCTAGCACTGCCTAGTGCAGGTCACTTCAGTCTTACCAACACCAATGGATTTGTCCTTGCAAACAGAAACTGAATATCTGTCTTTAATGCATACTTCCATTGCTCTCCCAAATCTTGTTTTTTTTCCCTATTTATTTATTATCTTATTTTTATTTAAAAAAACCCTCAAACCCAGAATCCGTTTCCCAATCCTTCTTCGTGTTTTGTGCCGTTAATTATTGGAAAATCAATGGTTTATCATAAATCTCTGGATTGTTTGGTCATATTCTGTGTTTTTGCTGAGAAGGATCCAAGCAAATCGTGGCCCCAGATACCCTGTGGGCATTTCTTGTGCCACAAAGCTGTGTGAACGTGGTGTTGTGACACAGGAAATACTGTGGTGGCTGTCACCAGGCAGGTTAGCTCAGGTTAGAGGGACAAAACATCTGCGAGCTTGGGGCAGACCCTTGTCCTGCTGACTCAGAGGGTGGATGTGGCCTCAAATAACTTCAGTCTCTGTTTGCTGCAGGAAATCTGATTCCAGATTTATTGTGGTCAAAAGATATGAGTGAACTTAAAGCACAAAAAGATGTGCAACATGTAGGCAGATGGAATGTGAGCTATTCCTACCCCAGGCAGAGTAAAGCCATATTTTGGAGCATTTTGGGGTGTAGAAGAAAATCATGGCTACTCATTGCCACGAAACCAGACACGATTTGGAATTTAAACCATTTCTTCCCCTCTGTTCACCAGCCATGCAAATGCCATTGCCAGTCTGAGACACCTCAATGATGCAGATGGACAAATAAAACCAAATGAAGAGGAACAAATATTCATGTAGCTGGATGATGTGGAAGGTCCTGACATGTTGGAAGGAGGAGAGACAGTGTGATATAAAGGGGGGTTTGATCAATCCTTGCAGACAGAATCTGTTCAAGGCACAGGGATCATCTGCAGCAAGCTGCCACCCCAGTAATTGGGTTCCTAAAAGTCTTCCAGTTAATACGAGGTGCCAGAGTGCTTTAAACTTTGGAAATTGAGAGTCCTGGTTAATTTAGATTTTCTGTTTTCTGTTTCTGAGGGCTGTGGGGTCAAAGTATATTATTTTCACAGAAGGAGAGAGGAAAAAGTAGTAAATTTAATATTCAACAAGCATATTCACAATATGTGAGAGTAGATGATAGATGCTGTGTATATGTGTGAAAGCTGGTGTCAGGAGCTCATGAATTTAAACTCAAGAAGGATAAGGCTTCATTCCAGCACATGAGTTTGTTCAGCTTTTTCCTCTGTGCTGAAGTAGTTGGGAGCAGACAACAATTAGGATTAGGAAATCTCTTTCAAATTAACAGAAAATGGATGAGAGCAGCTTCCAGTGCCCACCTCTCAAGTTTGCACTGAAAATTTAAATAGTTCTGAGGCATTGTTGGGAAAGTATATAAAGGAAAAATGCTCTTTTCAGTTGTTTTGCTGTTTGGCTTTACAACAGAGGGTGTTTGGTTTTGTTACTGGTATAGATGAATTAGTTATTAATGCTAGGGTTTTATAGTTTTTATGATATAAAATATATGAGTCCAGAGTGTCAGCAGCTCTCAAAAAGAAGAATGTGGTCTTGGTGTGCCTGCATCCTGAATGCTGTGCCTTGTACTGATCCCATCTCTGGAGAAAGGATATCAAAAAGAATCTGTCAACAGAAGTTTTTCTCTAAAGAGGAAACTGGATAATGCCTGTCAGGAACGTTATAGGCTTGGGAAATGAAAAGGGAAGAGATATAATAATTTAATTTTCTCAAGGGTTTTGCTTCTACAAGGATACATAATTTATATTACCATTGCAGGGACTTCTTCTAGTCCCCTCAGTAACTGTGGCTTTGTTTACCAATTGCAGTACACAAGGATAAAACAGTTTGGTGGCATTTTAATTCTTCCAGGTTGTCTTCCCACTGCAATTTACTCTGCTTCTGTTGTCCAGACTCAGGATTCCCCTTAAAAATCTAATTTCCTCTTTAGAATTTGTAGCCCATTACTTCAAACCTGCTCTGCTGCATAAGCAAATCTCACCCAGGACCTTGCCTAGAAAGAGCTGACAGGATATACCAGTGTCAAATTCAATGTCTCATGACTACCTAATTAAGAGTTCTTTTGAATTTGATTAATTAGTTTTACCAAATGTTAAACTCTAACTGAAATGAGTGCCTCCATGGAAAAAAGCATTACTTACCAGAGATAGCATTTGTTACTTTACATCAAGTTTTGAATTCAATGTAATATGGGACTAATGTTCAGAAAAGTGCTTTTGTTTTATGGAGTCTTTTCTTTAGATTGCTGTCCTGCATGTGAAAAGGATCTTTGTATCTTTACTTATTGAGAGCTCTATTGCCTGTTTTATTGTTAGATCAATATAACCCAAGGGCTTCTCCTACAATAAAAGAGGGAAATAAAGATATGGAAATATATGCAAGACATGCAAATACAGAGGAAGTGAAGAATGTTGGAGAGCTGTGATAGCTCTGGTAGGCTGCAGCATTTCATGGAGCTGTCACTGCCAGGGAGCCCATCCTTGCTCCTGAGATGGTGCTGGCAGCTGCCTGATGGGCTGTGCCTTTGGGACTTTGCAACAACCTGAGCCTGTTTGAAAAGGTCTGTCTGTGAGAGCTCTGAGAAAAACCTGGGAGCCCTTCTGGGCAGCTGATTTCTGAGCTCCAAAGAGCTGGCCAGCACAACAAAGCCATGGGAGAGCTGCAGACCCTGAAATGTCTCAGTCTGGGGGTTGCCAGTGTAGGATAAGCCACGTTCTGGGTTGTGTGCTCTGCAGCAAGGGAGTGCTGTTGCTTCAATGAAATGAAGCTGTGCTGTGAGTGCAATGGGAAACTTGTGCCCAGCCAGTGCAGAATGCAGCTTCTCACCTCTGCCAGGTGTCAGAGCTCTCTGCTGTCATGCTGTTTGCTTTCATCCCTTCCCTAGGGGCTGCTTTTGAACCTGCCCCCTGATTTTTGCCTTTGACGCTGCCCTTTTAGACCTACTTTGTGTGGTATTTCAGAGTAGATCCAGCCGCAAAGCCTTCCTAGCAACCTGGAGTTGAGGAAAATCCATTTTCAAAGTTGTAAAAATAGGGTTATAGAGACATTTATGTCGGAAAAAACCTCCCAGATCACCAAGTCCAACTAATAACCTGGAGCTGCCAAACCCATCACTAAACCATGTGCCCAAGTGCCACATCTACATCTCTTTTAGAGCCCTCCAGGGATGGTGACTCAACCACTTCCCTGGGCAGCCAGTGCCAGTGTTTGACAACTCTTCTGCTGAATATGTGTCTTAGAGCAAACAATTTGCAATTTGTGATTCATTGGCAGCAGTGATAAGAAAGGAAGAAGCAGCAATAAATTGATAAAGCAGTAATAATCCTGGCTACCTCCAAAATAAGAAAAAGAAAAATGAGATTTTTTTCCCCCTGTTGTTTTATTTTGTTCCATTCTTGATGTTTTTGTGTCTGGCAGTAAATTGTCACTGCAGATCACACCTGTGACTGTATTTCAGTTGTAAGAAACCTGGACCTGAAAGAAGTGTGATTATCTGGAGTACTGGAGTGACCTGACTGCAGAATGTGGTAGCACTCTCTGTTCTCACTCCTGCAGTCAGACCTACCAGATTTGTGTGATGCCTTCAGCTATTGCATGGACATTAAAGCCTTTTTCCACCATTTGATAACTTTCCTGATGGACAACATGAAGGACAAGCAGAACTAGTTTTGCCCACAGGACTGCTATAAAATGTTTGGAACTTTGCTGTACTTCTACTCTCTGTGCTTGGAAAATCTTGTTTGGAGGCTCCTTTGCAAAATAAAGTTGCAGGTTGGGCTCTGAACTCTGAATTATTTTTGCTCAGTATTCCTGCACTTGCTCTTCCTGTTAGAGGCACATGATTCCTCTGTGTGGAAAACATCATAGCCAAAATGGTTTTCTTGACTTTATATAACTATTCCTTTTAATTTTTTTCCAGTCTGGAAAGGGCAGTGTCTGTTTTGGTGAAAGGAATCTAGAGATGAGTCTGGATTGAATCACAGAGGAAGAGGAGAAAGGACAGGAAATGAGCTGCAGCAAAAGACAAAAATCCATACAAGATGTGTGTGCTGGGGGTAGACCTGTCATGTGCAGACATTTACATCTTCATAAATCCAAACAAATGTCTCTTGCCTGAGAAAGATTATCTATTCATTTCTTCAGTTAACAGTGAGGGAAAGCTGAGATGTGAGAGAAGAGCTTTTAAATGTAAGTCAGTCGAACCTGAGAACTCCTCATCCCAAGGACAAACAAGGAATATTTTCTGCTGTTCAGAGGGGCCCATCCTGATAAAGTGCCAGGGCTGCAAGAGGAACAGCCTTATTGATTAAAGTGCAGGTTTGTTGTAGTGAGTGCAAGCAAGGAGTGTCACTCTTGCAGTAACAAGGTAAAGAACACAAACACAGCCCTGCTGAGGAGCACTGTGGACACAGAGGGTAAACAGAGAGGTATTTAAGCATTGAAACAAAGGGGCAAAGGGAATGAGGAAAAGAAAACCAGAGGGATATAGAAACGGGCTTAGTAGCAAGAAATACCTGGCTGTGCTTCTCTTCCAGGCAAGAAGGGGCAGAAAGTGGGAGAGAAACATTAGAAAACTAATGTTGGATTATCTTATGGAGGGGATTGATTGACTGATCTTCCCAAATGGACACTGGGAGATGAAAGTGGCTCGGGACAAACCTTAGAGGTTTTTGTGCAAAAAGGCAACTCTGACATTCCTTGTCAGGGCTGTAGCAAATGGATTTCAGTGGTTTGTATTTGAAAGAATTGGGATATGTGCTTGATTGGTGGCTTCCTTCAGAGCAATTCTGGTTCTGCAGTGTTTTAGAAAAACCAGAGAACTTTATATTCATTAGGTTTGAAAGCAAGTTTTAAATCTGAATTCTCATGAGTTTCTCAAGAAAATGCTTTAAAGCTTTTTTTTTTTTTTAAATATTACTTTTATTTAAGATTTGTTCCTCTCTAAAGGTCTTTTGCAGAAAAATTCTTTTGCTTACACGAGCATCCTGTGAAACCCTGGCAGATTGACTTCAGCTTGTCTGGAGGGCTGTGGGTCACTGTTGACACCACAGGTCCAGATCCTGACCCAGTGAAATGCAATCAGAGCTCTGGACACAACAGAACTGGGAGATGAAGGATGCACTTGTTCCTGGGAGACCAAAGTTCTTCATTTACTTGAAAAAACACATAAGTTTCCAGAAGATTATTACTCACAATTTTGCTCCTGCAGGAAATAAAGCATCTTTAAGTCTTTATTCTGATTCAGAAATCTTTTGAAATATCAGAATTGCTCTCACAAAGAAAGTTACCAGATTTGTCAGGAAGCCAGTGATATTTGTCTGTATGCTTTATTTCCCTGCATTTGGCATAGCTTTGAGCTGGATATATTACTTGATTTTTAATCTTACTATTATATAAAATATTGCCTTAAAAAACTGATAAATTTCCAGTAGTTCTTTCCAATCAGTACTTTGCTCAGGCTGGTTTTGTGCTTGTCACAGGATATCAGCCTTGTCCAAATTTATGTTGCCATAGAAAGCACCGCCCTACTGTTTTCTCCTTGCAGAGGTAGGCTGGTTAGGGTATGGATGGGAGAATCAGTGGAATAAAGGAATGGTTCTATCTGATTTACAATTCCTGAGAAAGGTTATGAGGGGTGATGGAAGCACAAGAGGGGCTCTGTCCTGAAAATTTTCTCTAATTTGCTTTTTATAAAGAAAAGCTCTAAATGCAAAAAATGCAGTTCCTTGTTCCCACGAGCATTTCCTTCCTTGGTAACTGTTTCCAAGCCCAATTGTTGATGAAAACCAAATCAAAACTCACTCTGGTCTTTGAAATCACTTGACAGTTTCCCCTCTCCTGTTTTAAACTCTGTTTGGGTGGATTGATCGGGCTGGTTAAAGCTTTTTCTGCAGTAACTCCAGTGCCAAGAGGTCTCACACTGGGGTCAGTGCCCTGAACATGCAGGGGCTCCTTGAGCAGGGCTAAACCCCTGTCAGAGACCAGACTCCCAGGAAAATGAGGCTGTGCCCATGAATTCAAGTGTTTGCCAGTGTCAGCAGCTCGAGTGCAGCAGCACCAGAGGAGGTGTTGCACAAATTCCCCAGCACTGAGGGCAGGGAGATTGTTGGGGGTTTATTTTTGCCTCGCCTGTTTCAGCTCCATCTGTGTTTGCCATTGGAGATCTGCAGCTGTGTGGATGTTTGCAGAGAGTTCCTTGGCAGCATGCAGTCAAACACCAGCCAGGGAAGCACACTTGGGGTGGAGGAATGATCCCATCTCTCTGAAATTACTTGTTTCCTTAATCTCATGGTGCTGAGTCCAGAAGGACACTCAGAAGGAGAAACATTGGTGGCTAGCAGTGTTTCTGCTTTGATTTAAGTGAAGAGTTTACTAAAATAAATTTTGTTTGGTTCTGGTGTTTTTTGCATTTAAACATTTAAGTGCATCTTTTATTTTTCCTACTTCCCAAGGGAATGGAAAGCATTTTAAATTCAGTGTAAAAATGTATCTTTTTGCTAACATGCAGACATGCACCTGAAAGTGAGGTTTTTGATATTCTAGAAGTTAAGGTGAGAGCATGTTAAACAAAAAGAAATTGTATTTGATTGTGGATGAGTGAATTTGTCTTAAAGTCATAGTATTGTTTTTAAAACAAATTTCCCTTTTTTTAAAGCTGTCTAGATTTTAAAAGGAACCTTTACCATCTTCTTAGCCTAGTGATCCACACTTGCAGTCAACTCAAAATTATTCCCAAAACAGACACTCATAAAACAGTCCACAGACCTTTGCAAAAGGGAGTCAAGAACATATTTCTGTTCAATTCAGGTAATACTTGAATTTACTGTTATTAATGGCACAGAACTAAGTGCCAGAGTTACGCAGGAGCAGAAATCTCTGACAATACCATGGCTCAGAAGTCATGAGCACCTGCATCAAAGGTGACTGCACTTTTAACTTCTGACCAAGGATTTCTGGTGGACAGGGCGAGCCTAAGTCTTGCATCTCAGGAAGTCTCCCATACAAAATATGGCTTTTTAGGAGAAATTAAGTTTTAAATGATGTAAAGCTATAAATAATAATAATAATAATAAAATCTCAAACAGCAGAATTTGGTTAAAAGTGAACGAAGAAAAGCCTCAGTCCCTGTGTGCCCAGGGTCTCCTGAGAGCCAGGTGATGTGAATTTTATTGCACACAGGGGGGAAGCTGCTGGTGTTTGAGTTGTGCCATGGCCTCAGCTTTCAGGGAACGTGGGAGCAGGACTCGAGACAAGCAGTGCCTGAGGCAGGGAGTTCTGACTCTGCTCCACAAAACCTGCCTGTTGCTGCTCCTGACTGCAAATTCCAGGCACTCACAATTCAAAATGCACATAAAATCCTGCAGCTTAGCTGGTACCCACTCTGCAGCCCAAATGTGTTGTGAGGCTCACTGGGAACTGAGTTGTTTGATGTGACGTTCTACCATCCCTGATAAAATCAAACGTGCAGTTCTGTATTTACTGACTGTCCAGCTTCCCTGAGCTCCAACACTCAGCAGAGAAATCAGATTTAAAGATTTGTCTCTAATTGTATTTGTCTTCTGTATAATTGTGGAGATTAATTGAGTCCTTTACCCTGTTGGGGACACTTCATCTGCTGCCTGTGGGCAGCAGGGATGGGTGATTCTGAGTCCCCCCACAATTGTTTCCTATGGTAAGAGCATATGTGGTGTCTGCCTTCCATCTGTGAAAATCCACAAGTCTTTGAAGTTGTAGAGAACAAAGTATTCTGGGATTCTGCAGTGAATTCAGGACACAGGGATATGGGAGAAATCTTTAACCAGACTGGAGTTTTGCTGAAAACTCCCCAGTGCTCTGAACTGAGGCTTAAACTGACACCAGCATTTTATTGTGGTATGCCATTTGTTTTTCTCAGTGGAAAATATATAAAACTGAGGAGGGAAAGCACGGAGAAACAAGTATGATACTAAATATATTAACACCTGCTACAGAAGCAGCTTTCCTTCCTCAGGATTAATTTTGCTGCGAAATGAATGTGCCGCACTTGTGAAATGAGAAATTCAATTTTTCAGTCCTAAATGAGTTGGTTTAACTTAGGAAAGTACATTTTATGTTTACTGATGTAACTACAGCTGTGAAGAATGTGGCTAAAGAAGCCCCTGTGATGTTACTGGTGGCTAATCAGGAAAACATTTCTACATGTGACTTCCACGTGCATCTCTGCTGGGAGGGACAATGAAAGCCTGATTGTGCAAGCCATTCATTGTTTTGGCACACTTTTGAATGGACTGAGGAATACACTCAACTTTGAGAGGAAAAACTTCCCAGCTGTGCTGAGTAACCCTAATGTGCTTCCAGTAGTCTTCCAAAGTGTTATTCACTGGGATTATTTAGAGGTACATCACTCATTCTTGCGTCCCAGGCAAAAGTGGCCGCTTGCACAGGAGCCAAACATAATTGTTTATAAATAGTTTTATCTCTTCTGAGGTAATCATCAGTGTTGAAGAGGCCCTGGCAATAAATGCTGACCATTGCTGCAGAAGGCTGAGGTCTTCTTGCTCTTTGCACTTTGGAACTGGAACTCTTGATAAAGAGGAGAGGGTGAAAGAGGGCAATAATGCTGCTGTGGTGTTCTCTTTTTCCTGCTCTGGAAGAAAGGGCATCCAAGGTGCTTTCCTTATGGCTTTGGAGTCACAGAGGAAAGGCAGTTTGAACCGGTAATTGATTTTTCTAGAGGACAGAAGGCCAAATAGTGACTCATGGGCTAAATCCTGTTTGCAAAGCAGTCTTCTGACCTGAGAAAATGACAAATGGCTGGTGGCTGTGTGACTTATAAGCTCCTCAGCATAGAGAAGTAGCATTGCTGCCAGTCCAGAGTGGTTCACAGTGCTTCTACTCCTGAAATGAGAAATGTCCAGTCTTGGTTAAGCAACCAATCTCACTTTCTGGGATGAGTGACAGCTATCATGGCATGGAAATAAACTGCCCTGGCATCACTTCAGTTTTTATAGCAGGTCACAGGTCCTGTAAGGACCTTGTCAATCATTGCATTCAGCTGTGCAGTAAAGAACAAAATCAAAGCAAAATATTGTATCAAAGTATTAGTATTTTAAATGATTGCTCCTGAAAATCACTTATGCATAGAAACAGAAGCAACAAAGCTGCTTTGATATGGTTAAAATAAACCCCAAACCAACGTGCTGATAGCTGCAGTGATGGGCAGAGCAGGAAACTGAGGGCTAAAAGAGGCTGCAGGGGCTGCAGGGGCACCCAAAACTCCCAGGGGAGGGGAAAATGCAGCAGCAGACCCAGCATCAAAAGCTGCTTCAAGTCAGTTGTCTGCATGTGCCCCATTTTACAAGCTCAAGCTGTGAGTAACAAAACCAAAATAAGCTCTGTTTGTTGAGAATCATTATTGACCAAATGATTTATAGGGTAAGTAGCTTGTGCAAGTGACTGCAGATGCAGGTGGTTTTTATATTGTGTTTCTCACTGATTGGAATAAGGTCACTTTGTCTCCATGTGACACTGGTTTGGATTAATGACATATTTTCCATGCAGTGCTCCATCCTTGAGACACAGCATGGTGAGACTTTTGGAGGTGGAATGATTGACACCAAAGAACAGCAGAGTTAAAGGCAGCTTTTCCATTTCCATCGACAAAATCACACCCCTCCTTGCTCCTCTGCTTGGCTAGTGCACGTGGGTGGCCTGGAGTTTGGGAAAACAGTTTTAGAATTGAACAACATCTCAAATACTGACTCCAAACCTGAGTGTTGCTGCTGTGTGTTGCTGTGGTTGCTGGGCTGGTGACAGTGATATTGCAGAATGTTACAGGAAATGAGAGGGGCCATGGAAAAGAGGTGCACCAGGTTCTCCATTCCTTCATCCATCTGAGTAGCTCCTCTTTTCCTCAGGCCATCTCATCTCCCCACCACAGCAGTATTTCGTGAGCAGTGGAACTTGTGTCTTTTAATTCTTTTTCATTCCAACAAGGAAAAAGTAACAGGTCCTTATTTTTGTTCCTGACAACAACAAAAAGAATTGAAAGTCTTGTGATGACTGGAAAAATAAAACAATGTGCTATCATAAAGCACTTTTTTGCAATGCTTCTGTCAAGTATTGTAGAATCACAATATTTCATTTTGTGATTTCCAAAATAAAACTGTTACTTTTTCAGGTTGGGTTCACTGTTTTTTATATGAAAATTGTTTAGCATCAATGCACCAAAAAATCTATGTAAGCCATTCAAGGTGTCAGAACTTCTAGAAAGGAAAACTATTACTAATTGTGGACTTTTCCCAACCTACATAAACTCTATTTTTGAATATATTCAACATAATTGCTCATTATGTAAGTATGTTAAAATGTACAACACCCTTACCATGTCTTCCTTCATTGAATGTCATGCTGTGAATTACAAATCTGTTAATGTAGAAGTGTAACTTGCACATTCCAAATGCAAAGATCTATTTTCTGTTCCAAGTCTGTTATGAGACCATCTGTGATTGCCAGTTTGTAAGAAGTGGATAGGAGCAATATGAGCTTGCATGCAGGTTGTACATAAACTCTGTATTCTTTCTAACTACTGGAGCATGCAGTTTGTCAGCTTTAGAGAACATCCACCAACTTTTTGTCTTAAGATATGAAAATGTATGCAGTATTTATGTTCCAAAGCTTTTTCATAACTGCTTTCTGACTAAGAAACCATTAAGAGCCCAAATTATAAAAATCGTAATTAACTGGGTATGTGGTATTGCTGTCTAGCAGTGATCTCTTTATGGAAGAGATGTGGTCTGCCTTACAAATGAGGATTTAGTCATCATGTGTACCAGGTTAATTCAGGGCAGAGAACCTATCCCTGCAGGTTAATCAGGTGTGATGGGGGCTCAGCACTGCAGCAGCCTCAGCAGGCAGTGCAGTGCAGGGCTGTGCTGGCAACAGCACAAAGCCAGCAGGGAAGCAGAGCAGTCCTGGGGAGATGCAGAGCTCTGTGCTCAGTCCCTTCCCTGGCTGTGCCAGGGCTTTGTTGGCTGTGCTGGCACTGCTGCTTTGTGTCACCTGCTTGTGCAGCAAGTGCAGCCAGCCAGGCACTGACATCAAACTGGTGAGCACCAGAACTTGCAGAGGAACTCTGGCTTTTCTCCTCCTTTGCAGGGCAGAATTATTCATTTCAGAGTGGCGACCGTGCAGTGGTTCCCTGAGGCAATCCCTGGGTACAAACGTGGTGCTTCTGTCAGCTGGTTTTATACTTTTTTCCCCCGTTTCACCAAATGAGAAAGCTGCAATGATCCCATGGATTGGCTTGGATTTATGGAAGTCAAAGTACATGGCATATTTTAAAGTAAAGGGTGCTGCAGGCTGGGTCACTGCTGTTGCCCCCAGTCCAGGATGTGTTCCTTAGGTTTGACCAATGAGTTACCACCTCCAGTGCAGCTACATGGAAATATTGGAGTTAAAGTGTATTTTTGCAGAAAGACAAAGTCAGGTGATCGCAGAACACTTGCCTGACCTGCCACCTGGTAGGAGCACTGTGTTTCTCTCCAGCATCTCCATTCAGCTGCAAGAGGTCTCTTGTTGCCTGTCAGAGTTCTAATTTTGCTGGGAAAAAAATGAGAAATGTGCGTCAATGGTGCCATAGTCTAAACTATTATGAACTGCAGGGTTTTTTTAGCATTTCTTAGTCAGTGTGGGTTACCACAGATAATAATAGTATCCTCTGCACTGTGCAAGATTGCTCTCAAATTTTAATGGCTGCTTTGAGCTTATTGGGGGTTTGCAAAGAAACTCAGTGTGGGCTAAGTGAGGTAAAGATGAGTTTAGGGTGCATTTTATTTGAACATTTTATCAAACTTCCACTAAACTTCTTTAAGGATTAAAACATCTGACCTAGCACCCCCTAACTCATCTGTCCATCCAGCAGTAGCTCTTCTCATCTGTGGGAGCAGTATTTGCTCTGCCTGCACCTCAAAAATCCACAAATGTTTGAAATACTGATACATTTCCCCTGATATATTTATTTCTTTTTTTCTTTAATAATGAAATTAACTCCTGAGCTCTGCATTATAGCCTGACAGTGGTCCCATCTTCAGAAGCAATTATAAATTATGCATCTATTTTAGCCTTGTTTCCTGAGGCAATTCAATTTTTTTGGAGACATTGTCAGTCTGTCCCTCTGTGTTCACCCAATAACTTTTTAACCTGTTGTCACATCCCTGTAAAACCTGACGGAGGGATGGATATTCAACTTACAAAATCTGGAGGAATTCCATGAAAGCAGATGGCTAATTAAAGGAAAGCAACCCAATTAGTGTCTGTAAGGGAAATGTTTCATCATGTGCTTAGCACTTGAGTTCTTCATGGAATTTACATGAAATATCCCAAATATAACAAAGCCAGTAATTAGTGCCAGCAATGTGTTACACATTATGGAGCCACAAACCTACCAGTACTGTTAGTTCTGCAACTCATATTTTCCTGCTGCCATTAACTATTTTAAGGAAAACAAACAAAATTAGTTTGGAAGTTGATTTAAAATTCGTATTTCTAGACCAACTACTTCTTTTACACCATTATTTTTGTGTTATTGTACTGAAATATGAGGAACAATGTGCCCTGGCAGCCAGGAGGGCCAACTGTGTCCAAGCCTATTTGTGATATGGATTATAACTTGATTATTAAAAAAAAAAATAGTCATTATAATTCCTCCCCTTTTGTTATATCTCATTCTTTTTCTTCCCCCCCCCACCAATGAAATAAATCAACTTTGTTTTTATTCCACACTGCCCCAAACCAGCATCCTCCAGCACCTGTACTTTTCCAGAATGCTTCAGTGAAAGCTGTGCAGTGAGGCCACTGCATTTTAAAGGCTTTAGAAGTGTCTGTGAAATTTCACTTCTGGTAGAACGGCAAAGATCCATTTTGGCTGGCAAATCCTGGGTAGCAGAAAGGGAGGAACACTTGTGCTGTGTGGTTCCAGTGCTGGTGTTTGAAGAAAGTCTCATTATGTTTCTGTGACTGCTCCTGTCCCCACTGAGCTGCCTTCAGCTGGGTCCCAGCTAAGGACACGTCAAAGATTAATTAGTTCCTGTAATTAGGATGCCCAACCTCTCTGGTGGAACAGCAGCTAATGCCTGAGGATTGCAAAAAAAAAGTCCAAGGAACAAAATTCTTGATAAAACTGGCAATTGTCCACATGGCAGGGAGTGGAGCAGAGCCCAGGGAGGGTTTTGGGGTGCACTTCTGGGCACAGTGTGCACTGCTCACTGTTGGGGTCTTTTGACAAATGAACTGCTCAGAAAAGGGGGAGCTCTGGAGCTCCTCTCTGGAGCTGGGATCACAGTTTTGCTGATCTGATCCATGTTTCCTTGACAATAGGTATAAAATGATATCAGAAGCCATAGTTTACTTCAGTTTTGGAATATATAATTGTATAAGATTGAGATGATGCTCTTTATTGCCACGGAAGCAAAATGAATCCTTTTGCAGAATTATGTTTAGTGATTAAATCTCTCCAAAGAGGTTCCCAGAAACATTCATGTGCATGCCAATAGTTTCCTGGTGTGGTTCTTGTTGGGCAAAGGCAGTCTTTGCTATGCTGCAGAGAGCTACATCTTAATATTGCCTTTTCTTTTGAGAAGGCAGAGTCCCAAAAGGTCAATTCTAGGTATTATCAGACCATATCCCCTGGAATTCATCTGATAGAGTCTCTCTTTCTGGAACAACTGTAGGCAAAGAGGCCTTGAAGCCTGGGAAATGATATTTTCCCGAATTTATCAACATTCACTGTTTTAAATCTTGCTGTTCTGGTGATCCTTGCAGTGCCCTGTATCTCTATTTATTTTTAAGCTCCTCATCTAAGTGCTATCTTGTGATAATGAGTCTCACAATTAAATGGCACCGTGTAAAGCCGGATTTTTGTTTATCAAGTTAATAATTCACTCTGAGTGAATTTCACATTTCTCTTGAGCCCTGGGACCTGAGGAACAGAAGTTCAAAAATACTTTAAATTGACTAAGGTGATCTGGAAGTCAGGAGGGCAAATCTCCACAGGTGCAGGAATTAGTCGCCTTCTGAAGCTCTATTTAGGAAAATTTACTTTATTTGAAATTATGCAGGTAATGCTTTAGCCAGCATCAGAATTCTTCTAACTATTTTGACTGATGATGATCCAATGGTGCCTCTGGGACAGAATATGAAAGCATCTTCCAGCATCCTGTACCTGTCCCTTGCTTCAATAGCATCAATTGATCTTGACTCTTCTGGCATCAGTGGAATTGCAGCTCCTGTGTAAAATCAGAGAGTGGGAAGTTGAACTGCTTTGTTTCTGCTTTGGTTTTTCTTCTATTTTCTTTTACTAGCCTGATTACTGAATGAAGCAGGGCCAGTTCTCTGCTGTTTTCATGTCCCTGTGCCAAAGGCAAAAAAAAAAAGTATGAAAGGGGAAGCTTTCTCTTTCAATTTATAATCCCTTAATTTACACTCTTTGCACAGTTTTGAAGACAAAAGGCCTTAGTGCATGAAAGTATCTTGTTCTAGTTACTTTCCTTTTTGGGGGTTTTATTAAGTAATTATGTTAATGATAGGTCGCCTGACTCCTGGTTCTGCTTCTTTCTCTTTTGCATCTAGGTAGCAATAGTGAAGGAACAAAAAATAAGCATAGATATAAATTTCTTAGTCTCTTGATCTTTGTTTAACATGCCATAAACATGGGGAGATTTTTATGACAAGCAATTATGGGGAGTATTTTTTAGTGATTTTTGTTTTGGTTTTTCATGTCAAATAGCTATTAGCACCCTTGAGTTTGATTCTTTTCTAGATTTTTTTCTGCCTGCGAGGGTTTTTCGTGCCCTTTTCTTCTGACATGGTAGCACAGAAGACTGGGTTAAACTTAATCTGAGGTTATTTTTGTAGTTTGAAGTGAACACACTCTCATGGAGTAATAGCAAACTGTTAAAATGCTGAGATTCCTTCTCTCGGGGTGATTATTTTAACACAAGGCATGATGGCAACATGGGCATCAAGCAGGTTGGGAAAGAGAATTTCCCATGAAGTTACCATCATCATGTGCCTTTTTTTTTTCCTGGTGATATCTGCAACATGAGCCTCAACAGCTCTGAAACTTCCTCCCTTCAGAAAGCTTGACAGGCCATTTCTTCCAATCTAATTAACAATACTATTACCCCAGTCTATGCATTTTGTTTCTAAAATTTATGTAAGTCAGGAGCACACATATCCAGAAACCAGTTTATTGTCATTGCTGAGCTGTGTGGCTGCCCGAAGGCACAGAGAGCTGACACCTGCCTGGGCACAGGAGTTCACACAGCTTTAGAAATGCAGTTTTAAGCTGTCAGGATCTGCAGTTGTTAGGGGAATCCTAAAAGCAGCATTCCTGCCAAACCTCCCAAATATTTATGTAGTTAGGAGCTGTACAGAATAAGAGAGAAAATGATTTTTATGGGGTCTGTGATTGATTCTCTCTTGGATATATTTTTCTGAAATAGTCAGGTTCTTGAGGGAGTTCAGAAGACATTATGCTCTTCTTGTGTTGCAGAAGCAGAGGCCAGGAGCTGCTGCTGGAGCTGCTGCTGGAGCTGCTGGATGTGAGCCCTGTGAGATGCTGAGCGTGGCAGCACCGGGCCGGGATGGGAGGGATGGCTGAGCAGGGCTCAGGAGGGATGGGAGTGATGGGAGGGATGGCTGAGCAGGGGTGGCTCCGGAGTGATGGGAGGGGTGGGGGGGGTGG
>VZTZ01049211.1:573467-636885 GCA_013400955.1 Drymodes brunneopygia
GAGGGGTGAGAAGGGGGGACGCAAGAGAGAGCGGAGCAAGGGCGGAGCAGAGATGCCGCAAGAGGGATGGGAGGGATGGCTGAGCAGGGGTGGCTCCCGGGTGCTGCCATCGGGATGGGCTCAGCTCGGTGCCACAGCCAGTTCTGCCGTGCCACCCCCTCCTGTCTGTCCCACACCTGGGCTCGGTGATGCTGGAGGTGGCTTGGCACAGCTCCTGAGCCAGCTGAGAGCCCCGATGTGCTGCTCCCAAAGCACCGCGGTGAAGGACGAGCCTTAAGGTTCCTAATTCAAGCACATAAAATTTGGTCAATGCCTCCCCCTTGTGCATGTGCACTCGGGTACAGCTCGTGTTGTGTGCTCTCCTGCTCCGGCAGTGCCCCCTCCCTCTGTCCTCGGGAATGAGGAACCTCATCTGGGGCTGGACTGGGGCTTTGCAGCTCCTGTGGCTGCTGATCCTCACTTTCTGTTGTTGAAGAACTGGGAAGGCGTCAGTGGTTGTGGAATGAGGATCTTGAACACTTTTAATCGGAGCTGCAGTTCCACCCAATACCCCGTGCTTGTGCTATTTAACTGCAAGTTTTCAGTGTACATGTGCCATGATGCAGTGAAATGTCCTAAATAAACCAGAAAAGTGTTTTTAGTGGTGTTTCTTCCACAGTCCTCTTAAAGGCTGTTCCTCATGGTCTGGTCAGGTCTGTGCACAGATTTTTATTCCTTCCCCTTACTTGGCTCACCACCACCACTGGTTGCTGATGGCCAGTGATACAATGAAACGCTGAATTCTCTGTATCAATTCAAAAATCCCATTGTCAATAATAAACTGGCTGCATTCGTGTCCAGGAGACATGTAGCCATGCAGAAATGTGGATTGTCATTCTGACTAGCATGAAATAAGCTTATGAAACTTTAATGCAGACCTATTGCTCAGAGGAAAATCCCCCTACTTGCATCAGGATGCTGAAATGACACAGCTGTTAGTTTATACAGTCACCTGCTCTCTCCTTTGCCTGATAGAATTGTTGAAATCATGGCTCTGCTCTTTATTCCCCATTTCTGCTAGTAAAGCTTCTGTGACAGGAAAAAACCTAAATGTATTATGTTGGTGCAGGGAATTAGAATATTATTTTCTTTTTGTTGTTGTTGTCTAGCTAGAGAAATATCTCTCCTGTCACAGCTGTTTCCAAGGGAAAACAAATTTCCATTATTTGCTTATAATTTCTGTTACTATGATGTGAACTGTTTGCACTTCCAAATGCTTAAAGGACAGTTGGAGATACTTGGTTCTCAGGGTTGAAATTTCTACGTACCTGTTACACAAAACCTGAAACTCAGACGTGTTAAGAGAAAAATGTGCTCTAAAATATAGATGCATGTTTTGCAGCAAGGCTTGAATTCAGAGACTATGCATTCAAGTGTTAAAGATACTTCAATTTAAAAACATATTTTATATACCTCTGAAACACTTTTATCTGAAACTGTCACCACATTCAAAATGAATACAATTTAAATTCCAGAGTACTTAATGTCATTACATAAGTAGAAAGTTCCAAACATGATTGTGTTTATATTGATTCTGTTTTTCTGAGCATTGGATTCACTGCATTAAAACTTTACAGAAGAAATCAATCTTTTTTTTCCCCCCACTTACAGAGTCTTTTTAATGACTTTGTTTGCAATGTGACATTAAGAAAAGATGTACTTTCTTAGCTGTTTTGTAAAAGCTGGTTTGTTTTCTCACTCTGATCTTTCCACAAAGATCACTTGGGAAGGGCAAGAGTTAAACTGAAGTACTGGATTTTCAAAAACACAGGACAGACTGAAATACATGCCTTTGAGCTGCCCCTATCCTTTGTGTGCACCAAACCCCTGGTTTCATGGAGTGCATAAATCCAGAAAAACACATTACTGATCCCAGACCAGAACACATGCGTGCTCTGCTGTCATTTCTAGTGATGTATCTCATAACTTAAACATGAATTTCAGCTTTATTTCTGGCCCATTAAGGGGAAAAGTAGCATTTCATGTAGCTATTAGCTTCTCTAATGCACGGTGACACCGTGGAATTTGCATGGCAAGATGATCAGGAGTATCTTGCAATGGATTTATCTATTCCTATCCCCTCCACTGAGCAATTTTTTTTTTAAATTCTGTGGGGTATTTAGTCTGTTCAGAGCTAAAGAATTGCATAATTCAGGAAAAAAGGAGCCTTGATGGGAAACTGCATTTCTGAGGCATATATCAGAGAAGATGTTGCTGTCAGATCTTGTCATTAGGTAAGAGGAACATCAGCACAAAAATAAGTCTTTGTACCCCTTGACATTTATGTTAAGAAGTATTTATGCAAGAATTAAGTTTCTGCGGTAGTGAATGGAGCTGATGTTGGTGTTTCCATGTATTCAAAAGTGGACTTCTGGTGATGCTCCCATCCTTGAGGAGGGCAGGTGAGACTCTCCAGCAGACATTCTCCTGTCTGCAGCATTGGATTATTGATGTCCTGGGGGAAAAATGTAAATGTCATGTAAATCATTCCAGATGGAGTTCAGTCCAGTTGAAGTAAGAAGCCTGATTACTTTGTTCTGACCTTTGGTAGTCTCAAATGTGTACATATTTCCAGTAAAATAAATGGATGCCCATACAGGTTTTTGGCTGCTTAACATATATTTCCTACTTCAATAGAACTGAAGTATTACAAGGACTCTACCCTATTTTTCAAATAAATAGAATTGTCCTTTTTTTTTTTTGTCCCCTAGGCTGAAAACTCATTAATAATAACCATCAGCACTGAGATTTCTTAACTCACCTTGACTGAGAACAAGAGACTCCAAAGTTGTTAGAAGGTCTGTAGAAATGATGCAAATTTACCAGAAAATTCTTTTTCTAAGCATTAAAAAATTGGATTGCTGTTCCCTTTGGATGAAATCTTCCAAATATTCAAAATAATATCTCGACGGTTCACGATGTAATTTGGTATCAAAAATAGCAGAAATCAGTGAATGTCACTCTTCCTGGGAATTGCTCTTCTAGAACCCAGTAACTCACAGCTAGAAGCACAGACTTTACACTTTCTTTTTGATCACAGTCTACTGGCACCTTTAGCTTAGCTGCTGCAAAATGTATCTTTCTGCAACTAGTTCAGTGAATTTCTTAAACTGTTATCCTAAATTTTAGATGTTGTCTCTATCTCATTTTATTCTCAGGTTTATAGCTTTGTTTAGAATCACATTGTTTTCTGTGATTTTTAATGTGTTGTGTCTTCTGCCACTCATTTTGTCACTTCCAGTGTTCTGGTTCCAATACATGTGGTTTCCAGTGCTAAAATTATATGTTTTCAGTTGATTTGCATTCAACACTTGCCCACTTCTTAACTTTAATAATATCCCTGGCAGCCTTAGGTTTGCAGTTGGGCTCTGTGGCCTTAAGGTTTTTCCCAACCTAAATGATGCTATGATTAATTTTGCATTGTGAGTAAAAGCTTGTTGCTACTATAGAAAAATGTATTCTGCAGAGTTGAAATAATTTAATTGCAGGCAAATTCTCTGATTGTTTGACCTTTTGAGTTTGCAGATACTGTGCTGATTTAATGTTCATTGTGTAGTGTGGGACAATAAATTATCATGTCTTCTTTCCTGGTAAAGATATGTTATTTACCAAAGTCTACTGAAATTTATGAGACTGAAGTCACATAAAGAATTCAGTAGCTACATTTTCAACTTTTAAAAATGAATTTTCATAATTAACTTCTCATCACAGGCTTGAAGGACAGGAATGAAGTAATCTTGTAACTGCTAGCATCTGCATTTTACAAATATTTCTGCCTTTCTGTGGACTCTCTTTGGAATAGATTTGCATTTTGGTTGCTCTGACAGCTTCCAATGCTGCAATCATGGGTGTAAATTAGAAGTTCCCAGGGGTATCTGTACCATAGCTGAGCTCTGATAGCCAACTCCTATAAGCCTGCTTGCAAGAGGCACCAAAATCTTCAGGTGGGACCTGTGGAATTTAGTGGATGTTTCAGGTGAGCACCAGCTTGTCCTTGTGGAAAGCAGCTGATGTGGAGACCAGAAGCAGTTTGTCTGACTTGGATTTAGCCCTGGTGCTCTGGAGATTAAGAAAGAAAATTCTGTGCCATGAGGCAGCAAAGGTTTCTTGTGTGCTTTAGCAGGCTGTCCAGCCTGGCACTGCAGGGACAGCCTGCTTTACCCTCACTGGGTAAGAGCTAGCAGAGATTCACTCTCTCAGACTGAACATATGGTTTGGGGGATTCAGAGGCAGCCACCTGCACCTTCAGCTTTGGGATGTGAGTAATAGTGTGGCAATACCTGCCTTCTGCCTGGGTGCTATTAATGTTCAGTTTCCTTATGTGTGGGGATTTCATTTCCTGAGAAATGTCCTGGGATGGAGTGACCAAATGGGCCTGGCTGCAGGAGGTGCTGCCACACTTCTCCCCAGAGCCTGCCCCTTGGCAAACCCCTTTGCTGACACGTTCAATCTGTGTTGGCAGATGCAAGGGCTATTTCAACCAAGGGCACTTGATGGGACTCTGCTCTTTCCTTGTCTGTTTTCAGGGACAGATCCTACAGCTCCTGCACTCCCTGCCCATCCCCAGGGCCTTGGTCCCAGCCCATGCTGAGATGGCTCTCTGAGAGTGTGCAGCCTCCAGCCCTGTGTCAGTGGAGGGGCTGCTCCTGCCCCAGCCTTCCTGAGAATCAGCCCCTGCTGCTGAGCTTGGCCTCACTGGATGCACCAGCATCTCCAGCAGCTGAGGAGAACAAGTTACCATTACTGCACATGAATGGTGCCATTAACCCAGGCAGGCCTAGCCAGCAGGGTCATTAAACAGCTCTGAGGTGTTCTAGGGGTTCATGAGGATTTATCCCTGATTAACAGTGGAAGTTAGAAATTAAGGGGTCTCCCCTTGAGAACACAGTTCCTTTTCCTGAAGAACATGAAGGTCATTTGGTTCCTGAGGTCTGACCCAGATTTTCACAGAATGGTAGGCTTGCAAATCTTGCAAGTGTTTAGGGACAGACAGAGTACTTTTCATCAGAACAGTACATCTGCTTTTAATGAAATTACTCTCATTTATGTGTGTGCAGAAGTGTCTGCAGGAACTGAAGGTCTTGGGGACTGCATGTACTGCAGAATGCTTGCATCAGCATCTAGCATGTAGTCTCCATATAAAACTTGTGCCATAAAAACTGCCAAAAAAGATCTATAGTGTTTGCTTTGGGTGGGTTCCAGTTTCTGCTCTACCCTGAGAACAAGATTGCAAGAGAGGGAGGGGATTGCATAGAGAATTAGTCCTTGAAATGCAGTGAATTGTAGGTCACTTTACCACCAGGCCATTGTCATAAAAAAACTTGGTCCTTTTGAACTATTTGTACCCAGGGATCCGAGCTGTGAGATGCATGTCACCTGAAGTACATCTAACAAAATTGTGTTCAGTGGCCTTTTTCATTAAAGAGTTCTTCACAGAGCATTTTGTTTTAATAACCATCCAAGTCACAATAATAAGGAAGTAAACTTAACCTGCTTTCTCTGATACTTCATTGTGGCACAAAATAAGTGTGCAATGATAATTTATTTCTGGCCATGGAAAGACAGAGATATTTAATATGTTTTGGAGAAGTTTAAAAAAAATCAGCTGAGATGGAAATTACAACTTTGTTAAGAGACTCTTTCTGGTTTTAGATACATACCTGCTGGGTGTGATATTTTATTTATCTTATAAACCAGAGTAAATATTACAACTGCCTACTGCTGTGCTGGCTTGCCTTTATAATATACCATAAAACCCTCTTGGCATGATGATTGCTCTCGTTGGTGCCTGTGACCTGTGAGTCTTGGTTTTGTCTTTTCTCAGACTTCCACATATTGGATTTTGGGTGTATGGGCTTCTAAGTCACCTATGACTCTGGGATGCTCAGAATTCAGATTGCCCACAGCCCATAAATATGCTCAGACATCTCATGCCTGTGCTTAAAGCCAATCCATGGTTTGCATCAGAAAGACCAAGGCAAACACAGATATTTGGGAGTGCTGCAGAACAGACAGAACTTCCCTGCCTGTGTCAGAAGTGAAAGGATGGGATTTCACCACTTGCTGGTCTCGGAGGGAGAAGCATCCTATGGATTTCCTTCAGACAGGGGGTTTTCAAACCTGTCAGGAGCTGTAGGTTATTTGAAAATGTACATGAGTATCCCAGAAAAGTTGCAGTTTTTTGCCAGCACACGAAACTTCATAGAGCCAGGGTGGCTTCTGCTGCCAGTGCTTTTTTTAGCCAGCAAGGGCACCCAAGGAAGCAGAATTTGGGAATTAGTTCTGCAGAGATGTCTCCTCTGGTCCATGCCATAGCATGCTATGGCTTTGACATTGTCATTTGACAATGGAAGTAAATTCTGACCTTATCTGTAGTATTGCTCCTGCTGAGTGATGGAGATTGATTGTAAGAGCCTGACATTTTTTCACGGTTAATTAGTTTAAAATGAGAATAGCTCTTGTATTCACTGCTGACTAGCAGGGGCAATAATTACAGGAGTATTTTGTATGAACAATCCATATCCTGTTACCTTGGGCTGCTGCTGCTGCTACCCAGCTAAACGTTTCAGAAAAGACCATTTGCTTTTCATGATGATCAGTAAAAATAGATTAATGGGAGGGTTCTTTTCAAAGGGTAAAAGGAGGACAGACTCCTCCATAAGAGCACGTGCTGGCTGGAGAATGGTGCACACAGACTGGGTCACTGCCCTTTTGGCTTTGTGAGATGAAGGTTTCCTTTCCAAGAGTATCTCAGCAATTCCTGGGTGAATCCCATGTCTGTAACTGATAAAGCCTTTTTGCTCTTAGTAAGGTGGATGTTAGACTAGGGCTGCCAAATTCCAGAGTAGAAACAAACTTTATTAACTGGGCAAAACAACAGATGTCAGACCCTTTGCCTGCAAGGGAAAAGGAAATATAGCACAAAATCTAAAATAGAAAGATACAATTTTCTGTTCAGTCATGCATGCTTCCTATTACCTAATTACTGAGATATTAAGGCATGCAAATTAAGTGATCTTCATTAGGTGCAGTGATATACTTGGGAAGGAATGCATGCCTTGGGAAGTTGCAATTAGGATCTGTATACCAGTGTATTTTGACCAGTTGCTAATAAGTGTCTCAGAAGTGACATAAAATTAATGTAGATTACCTAATAATAATAATAATATATTTTCCATTCCCTGAAGTGCTTCTCATTTGGTTCCTGTGAGTGGTGAGTCTATACATGATGCTGTTAAAGGGCACTGTAAAATGAGGTGTTCCAGTAGAGCATGTTTTGGTGCCAAGGGTTCCTGGCCCTGGAAGTAACTTCTGATAGAAATGCCATTTTCCACTGAAATAAGTCTCTTATGGAAACAGCACCAGAGAGGGTCAGAAGTTTTAGCTGTCTGTGTAACTAAAACAAAACTGTCAACTCTTTTTTGTAATTGTTTTTTTCCTCCTAAATATGGTCAAAAGGCAAAGGAAATGAGGTGTTTTTTTATGTTGAGTCAGTATCATCCCTATTCTGGAATTCATGGAAGAAATGCTCCTGAAGCTGCATTGTATCCTTAAAAAAATGCTGCATTTTGATTTAGTCTAGCCTCTGAAAAAAAGGAAGACCTATTATACATTTGCATGAAATAAAGTGAGTTAGCTTGGAACCACTGACCTTTGAGAAAGGAAGAAAAGGAAATATTTGCTGGGGGTTGTCTTCCATATAATGAAAGACCTGGGGAAGAGCCAGTGAACTGCAGTCATCAGAGGAGTTTTTCTCAGCACTTGTTGCCTCTCTGAGAAAGGTGTCAACTGAATTAGAGTAACTTTGAAAGGAGTCCAGGAGACATGATATTGTTTTTTTCCAATCATGAATTACATCCACTGTTTTCTCATCTTCCCAGTTCCAGGCCAGGCTGGGATACAAGTTTGATGTAGTTCTGTTCATTCCACAGTGATCCCATGGCTGGATTTGACCCCTGTTTCAGTTTAAAAAAAATCAGTTGTTTTGGCCCCATCACTGTGAACTGGTGGATGATGAACGAGCCTTTCAAATGTTAATAACCAAATAAATAAATAAATATAAGAAAAGTCAAGGTTTTGGTTTTATTCATTTTTTTTTTCTTAATCACATTATTAAGACAGTTCTCAATTTATTAATATCAGGAATTGGCAAACAGAAAATTTGTCAGAGGCATTTTTTGGAAGAGATCTAAGAACACTTAAGTCAATTCAATGCATATTAAAATACACCTGTTCACAGCACAGTGTCATTAAGAATGAAGGTTTATTGTACTGTTCATTTTGCAGAATTACATGTGCATTTTATGAAAAAAAAAAAAGATCCAATGTGATGTACCTGCTTTGGGAGGTAGAAATGGCTTAGAATTTGAACAGAACCTTGAAAAATGTGTTCTGAAAACCTGTCCTCTGGTGCCCTTCCCACCTGCCAATTTTAGCTGTAGAGAGAAGAGAATCCTTTAAAAATATTTTATTTCTCAGACAGTGAAGTGTCTTGTGTATAATAATAAAAAAAATCCTTAAGAGCTGAACTGCAATTACAGATTGTGTCTCTGTTGATGAAGTTGGGATTTTTTTAAAGCATGACAGCAGTTCATTGCATAAAGTAGCAATTTATCCTGGTAGCCTTTTCACTGAGGTGTTTGACATCACTCCTGAAAGCCAGAACTGAAAAACACTGAGTGGTGGAGAGAGGCAGTCCCTTTTCTGCACCTTCAATTCCTTTTACACTGGGAACAACCCAAGAATTCCTCTAAACTTTTTCTTGGTTATTTATATTTAGGCTTCCACTTCTAGAGCTAGAGAAATCCTGATTTTATGCACCTTTTATACCTTGCTGTATTCCCACAACAAACACATTCAGTTGGATGTGACATCACTGCTGATTCTGCTGTCCTGGAGAGGAGCCTCAGTGTGCCTAACCTGAACTGGAGTAAAACATAAATTGCTCTTCCCATTATTGAATTCAAAGTAATTATATGGCAAATCCTCTGGCCAGTGACACCTCCTCTTCAAAGGCAGCTGAGTGTTTGTCTTGAACACCAGTCTGCTTTCCTAGGACCTGGCTGGTTTCTGAAAATGAGATCCTCCAGAATTTTTTATTCCCTTTCATAGTGAAAAACAGAGATGGCTGTAGGGAATGGGGTTTTAAAAAGCTCTTACAGTATCATCTACAGCTGTATCAACAAAAACTCATAATGTACAAATCACATGAGCTTCAGTGGAATCTATTTATCACTCTTGGCTGTTGTGCATCCCCTCAGCTAGCACCCTTCATAATGAGCTGCCTAGATTTCCATGGTGATTTGCATTCTGACTATCTATAAGTAGTGAGGTCAAATCTTCCCCTCAGCTTTATCTTTTAGCTGGGTACGTTATTTTTCCTTGACTGTAAATGTAAAACCACACAGGTGTGTCTCTGTAGGGCCAGTTCAGAACTGAAGGACAGCTGCAGGGGAAGGTACATCTTTTGTAATCACTACTGGACATGAAAGGTTTTCAAATGTGTTTTTTTAATGCAAATTAGAAATCAGTAGAATGGAAAAGCTAATTTCTTAGCTGGTGTGTGAAAAGGTAAGAATTTGTGGACCCTCTGACATAAGGCACTGAGAGGCAGAGATGGAAAGTTGTTCTGCATCTGCTGAAAAGTTCATTTTCAGGCATGGAAAGTCAACTGACCTTGTGTCCACTCTGAGCAATGCATGGGAAGCCACTTGGGACTGAGGAACCCCTTGGTGACACAGAGGGAGCACCTCGAGCACTGCCTTAGGGCTGAGATCAACCCTTTATTTGTGCAAGTCTGATGTTGGAAAGTCTCAAGAAGCATCTCTGTGTTTAGACTGGCAAATTCACCTCATGACTTCCCTTCATGGTGACCTGCTGAGTAAATGTGAGTGAGTGGAACAGGATGAGTGCCTTTATTGCACACACAAACGTGCACTGAGATCCCACAGCAGCTCCTTGCTTGTGCATCAGCCCCAGAGACAGCAGGTGGGTCTGCCACCGGCTGAGCTCATGCTTGGCAAGTGGGTCCACACCCAGACAGAGAGATGTTTATTTTTGTGGACTTAAAACTTCCAAAATCAGAGCTCCAGAGGGTTCATCTGTAGTTATTTTCAAGCTGATGCTTGCAGGGAGGGTTGAAAATGTGATGTGACTTTCTGTGCATGACAAACAGCATTGCTTTGTAGGCACAATGTGCTTTGTGGGAATCCAAGCAACCTGGGAGTCTTTGGGAGATGAGATTTGGAACGGCTTTGGTGCAAAATTATTCTAATTGCTTAATGTTTCTAAAACTAACAAATTATTAATCATCAGTAAGCAGTGGTAGGGTGGCTGTGCTCTCCCTGTAGAAGCAGGGATGCAGAAAGGTGGGGAAAAGCCTATCCTGGGAAAGCACTGCTCTTTATTTCAGACACACCCATTCAGGAGGAGTGTGTCTCAGAGCCAACAAGCAGTGCACTGCTGTGTTTGGGTGCCAGGCTGCCAACTTATCCTCACTGAGAATGGGCAAATTCAATGGCTTTGCTGTGGGTCTGCTTTGGAATTTTGGTTCCCATTTCTCAACTCGGACACGAGAGAATCACCTTCCCAAGTCCTGTTGTTATCTCAGCCCTCTTGAATTGAGCCAGATTCAAAGTTCCCCCCTCAAAGCAGAGAAGGGCATAAATTCCAGTCTTGCTCCTTTGCTTTCTGTCAGTATGTGGGATTCATGTTACTTCTCAGTGACATTAATTACCAAAAAGTCAGGAACACAGACAGCTGTGCTCCATCCGTGATAGACAAGACATTTCAAAAAGTGAGAATAGCAATTCTTGAATCTTCTAGAGCTAAGAACATATTTGCCATGCTGGAAGTCCCCTGTCACACTTTTAGCCAGCAGGTATATTAATGAATGACAGGAATAAGTATTCTTATTGAGAATTCTTCTAGGGTTTTTTTAATGAAGTAATTCTGCAAAGTCCAACTGCCTCTTCATCACAAATATGATTGTTCTGGAGCCCAGTTTTGCACAGATTTGTGGTTTCTAGGTTGCTGTGTCCTAAAGTTGCAAGGAGTGCTGTATATTGCCCTCCCTGCAGTACTCATGTAAGACTCATGCCTCCTTCTCCTGCCAATAAAAGTCCCTCAGCAAGCTCTCTTGGCAGCTGCAGATCTGTTCTTCCTCCATCCCTCCTCACAAAGGCAAAGTCAGTACTTATCCCCTTGGCAGTAAAGGGAATTAAGCAATGAGGTGATAGCAAGTGTGGCAAGGGCTTGGCTCCAGAGGCAGGGCCAGGCCAGGAGGGTTCACTGTGGACACTGATGCTTCAGGACAGCTTTGCACACAGCACCTGCTAAGCAGTTTGATAAATATGTATAGAAAGTTTTGTTGGCAAAATGCTTTTCTAAGAGTTGTGGCATCTCTGGGGGAAGATGACCCAGATGTTCAGCTCAGAACTCCTGTGGCTTTCACTCCTGGCACATGTCCTGGCCTCCAGCTGCTGCCTGGGGTGGCTGCAGGTCTTCAGGAGCTCTTCTTTCCTGCAAGCCCCATGCAGAGGTCTTGGATACTGTGGGAAGTGTTCTCCAGCACTGGACAAGTGTTGCTATTTGAATTTTGCCCACAGTTTGACCCAAGCATGTGGAAAGTGCTGCTGGAGCTGGTGGGGGCTCTGCCTTAGCTTTGGAAGTGGCACAGATTAGCTGATACCAACATTGTCACCTGCTGAAAGGGCTTGGATTAAGATTGTTACTGATATGTTTGGGTTAAATCCTGTGTCTAGATGATACTGCCAGGGTCTGAAATCTGCTCCCAAGCTGCACACATTGTGCCTCTGTCACAACAAATCTCCCTTCTGCTCATCTCCTGTTCTTGTTTCACTGCACTGTGTCTCTTAAGATTTATTTGTGGTGCCTTTTTTGTTCTGAGTGTGTGTATCTTAGAACAGAATAAGTAATAAGTAGTCATTAAGGAGAAATATCTTTTTTATATTAGCTAGGGCAGAATTAGCACTTTCCTGTCCAGAATCTTGCAGAGCACCTGGCTGCAAGGGAAGCAGGGTCAGAGGGGTATCAGTGCCACCTGCCCACCAGAGTGGAAAACCTTGACTGTCACCTCCAACATCCCAGCTCTGTGGCCCCCAAACAAGTTTACTGTTCACAGCATTCCTGGCATCATCTCAGGAAGAATGTAGGATTGAAAATTTGGGCAGATCAGTGTTGAAGATCATACACATCACTCTGCAAAGGCAAAAATTTATGTGAAGCACAATTACAAATAAATCTGGTATTGATTACCACAGAAATAACTGAAAGGAGAACAGCAAGTTGGTTTGTTTGTTCATTAGGCTTTGTCAGATCATTTGCAGTAAGAAAGTTGAGGAAGATCTCCAAGAAGCTTTAGAAAGATTATTTCAAATTTTAGCAACTCTCTAGAAAGTTGGAAGATCAAGGTTTTTTGAACTGCATTTACAGTGGCTATATTTGTGATATGGAAAATCTTTCAGTCTTATACATGTGTCTGGAGTCCCACTATCAATTCTCAAGATGAAAAATCCTTGAAATTCATATGTGTCAGAAAGATTAGATTTTTAGTTCTGACTGCTTCCTCACATCATTCTTTCTGTCGATATTTGTCTCTAAATTAGGTGCTGCAGCTCCTGTTGCCTTCAGATGTGAA
This sequence comes from Drymodes brunneopygia, assembly GCA_013400955.1. Classification (NCBI taxonomy): domain Eukaryota; kingdom Metazoa; phylum Chordata; class Aves; order Passeriformes; family Petroicidae; genus Drymodes; species Drymodes brunneopygia. Next base: position 586,165 of record VZTZ01049211.1, read on the forward strand.
GGATTATCAGATTGGATGTCCAGCAATTCTGTGCTGCACTACAAAAGTTCAAAGAATCTTAACACAATGTATTTCTGATTAGGAAAGTTACATATCCTTTTTATCTGATCCTTCAAATGAAATAGGTTCAGCTAAAACCTGTCCTTTAATACCAGGCACCAGGATGGCCTGAGCATAAATGAAATTAGAAAGTCACCTACTGCATCAGTGTAAATTTACCTACTTTGCATCGTGGAACAAGTGCTCTGAAATATCACCCCTGAGAATGAATGAGCTGAAATCACTGAGCCAAATTCACTCTGGGTACAGTGTCACATTAGACTACTCTCATTCCTAATGTAGCTGTGAATTTGGCCCAAACCAAAATCCCTATAAATCAGAAGGAACAGAAAGGACAGATGCTGTGTCTTGAAAGACACACTCCTCTGGAAGCTGCAGCTCCCTCTCCTGCCTTTGCATCCCAAGCGAGCAGATGGTTTCTCACTCACCCAGCTATGATGAAAGCACAACGGGTAAAAATAAAAGCAGAGGGCTGGATTCCTTCCTTGGCTGAGCTGTGTGTGGTGCCATGAACCCTGGTGGGAATGCAGGAAATGGAAATGAGTGTGAAGCACAACCCAGAGATCTCCAAGAGAATTTGTGTCACTTTTGCTCCTGGAAGAGTGAGGGAATATGCATGTGCTCAGAAAGAGAGATGAATGCACCCCTCTCTTACATCTCCTGGCCCGGAGACTGCTGGCCATGATGAACAATCTTCAGGAAGCTGTGATTCTCCAAGTGCTGTTCTTACTCCTCCTCATGAGTAAGCAGGAAGCTCACTAGCTCAGATTTTAATTAACAAGGGATTTAATTAACTTTTTTGGCTCTTTGATTTAATAATCCGGTATCTGTGTGCATCCAGTTCATAGAACAATAGTGGGAAAAGTCTGCTTAGTCAAAAACCAAGCAGCAAAGATCTCTTCTTCCTCATGTCCTTCATTTCTGAAAAGAAATTTGAAAAGCATGTGGTAACATAGTTCAAGGCCAACCAATGCTGAAGTGACCCATTTAACTTCTGTAGAATTTGGAAATAAAGATCTATGGAAGCTTTCCTAAATGCTTTTTGTGAGGAAATAAATTTCTTTTTAACTTAAGCTTTTTGTGTTGCATTTCAGTGAGAGGGGAAGTAAACATAAACATCATCATAACAGCAGTAACAGTAATAATAATTATGCTACAATGATTCAAGTGAGCTGCTGCTCAGTACATTTGTGCTTTCCTGTTCTTCCCCAAAGCCAAACTAATGAATTTGTTCACATTACAGGGGTTGCGTTATTCATGTCATCCTATGTCACATCATGTGTAATCAGATGTGACAACCCAAGGTAACGCATCCATTAGGACAAGGCAGGAGCAGAGAAGTGTTGATGAAAGAGGGAACATACATCCAGCTTTGGGCATGGCTGTTTGCTGTCTGGGCATGACAAGAATGCTATTTTGAAACTTCAGAGCTGAATTTGGAGATCATGTGCTGTAACTGAGATTGTCTTTCAAAACCTTCTGTTTGTGAGTGTGCTAATTGGCATACCCCAGTACTCAGACACTCAGTGATGTGTGACTCAAAGCCTTTTAATTATTCCATCTGCCATTAGTCCTGTTCTAAGTGCACTTGGTCCCATGCAGGTGATGGGAGTAGGGTGGGGCTGAAAGCTGATGATGGGAGGTGATTTGAGTTTGTGCTGGTCTTCATGCTTCTGTTGATCCTAAAAGGACCCAAATTGTTCGGAGCTGCTGGTGACAATTTGTGATGTAGTGCCTTGCTTTCATCCTTTTATTAGCTGGTAGTAGTGAGCAAAATGTTAAATCAATAGGTTATTGCTTCCAGCAGGCTAAAGGTTTTTGTATGGCTTTTGTATGTTGTTAATATATGGAGCCTTGCATTAAGAGTGAAGCATGAGCCTTCCTTTGGAAGATAGGATATGAGTCTGGAGAGATTAGGGACCAAGAAAAACCCATCAATCTGTAGGAATGAGGGGTTTCTAGGAAGAGAAACTAAATTCTGGCTGAGACCTGGAGGAACAAGGGCAGGGTAAGGAGTGGGGAGCAAGTCCTGAATGATGTGGAAGCACAAGGGCTCTGCATCTGCAGAGATGGCCGAGTGCTCCCTGGGAACAGCCTCCAACTCCTCACTCCCCCACTGTCCCCTCTCTTGGGAACTGATGTCCCTTGCAGAGGAAGCTGGGGGTCCTTTAGGGCATGAAAGCCATGACTCTTGCTCATCCCCAAACTCCTTAAGCTCTGTTGGTGCTTGGAGTGTTTGCAGTCCCAGCCGGGCACAGCACCCTGGCACTCAGACACACCAGCAGGGTGAGAGGAATGTGAGAATGGAGCAAGATTCCTGGCTTTCACAACCCCCCGGGTAAGTCCCAAAAGCTCTCAGCAAGTCAGCACCTGAGCAGGGTCACATGGAATGATGTTCTTTCAAACAGAAGTCTTGCTAGCCTGAGAACCTCGAGAGGGGAGTTTCCACAGGGTGCTAATGGTACCTAATTACTCCTTGTGACAAGGAAGAGAGCGTTTGGATGCTGGGTGAAGCTTAGGAGAAGTAGTAAAGCATCAGAATTTATTGCCCAGGGAAATTTAGAGCCTTCACTGGTGAAGGTCAAGTTAAACACTTGTGGAAAGACAGAGGATTGCTGGGGAAGGGAGCAGCCCTGGGCAGTGCCTTCCATCCTGAGTGCTGTGTGCTCTCTGGATCAAGCAAGGCCATTTTTGCACCTCCTCTTCCCAGTTGTCTTCTCTCCCAGTGCAGCAGCCCACGATTTTCATTCTCTTCCTAGTAAGATAAATATTTAATGTTTCTGTCTGTTTCCTCTGAATTCTTTTCCATTGGTTCTGGTCCTTTCCTGAGCAGAGCAGAATGAAAGGATTGCTCTACACACCTGGTTTCTCTGTACATCTTGACATGCTTGTCTGGGTTTTTTTAAGCAGTATTGTAACCACTTTGTGATGATCTTGTGCATGGTGATCTTGTGGTCTACACATGCACAGCATAAAATACAAATTTCAAAAATGGTAAGCAAAAAGAATCTTATTTGGCTTTTGTGTTTGTGGGGTTTTTTCCTTTTTTTTTTTTTTTAATGCAGCAGATGGTTTCTATGCAGGATTAAGTCTAGATAGCAAAGCAATTATACTGTATATGTCAAATTCCCTCCTGGGTATATTTATAGAGATATTGCTGAAGCAGAATGTCTCCAGTCAGATTATTTAAAACAAACCAAACATCTTCATTGAGAATGAGCAGTAGGATTTGTGGACTCAAATGTGTGCAAGAAAATACACCCAGGGTATTTTGAGAATGGTTCATATCTCATTTAGGGCTGTATTAGCTTTCATGGAATATCCTCTTGTTTGGCAGTAGTCAGATAAACAAGAAATTAAATCAAACTGCAGTGTATGAAATATTCCAGTACTGATATTGAGGGTTTTATTACATTTATAGTGCTTTTAAAGATCAGTAGAAAACCTCAGGCACTTGCCAATCAGATGAACTTGTGAGAGTGCCACTGCTCTGCTTTTCTCCTTGGAAAATGATGGGGACAAGAAGAGGCAGGTGAGTTACCAACTCTTTGGGAGACCTAAATTTATATTGTAATTCAGAGTTTGGTGCCGGAGGAGAGAAGGTATTAAATTATTTTCTTCAGGGTGTTGGCTGGAGGAAGACAGATACAGAAGAGCAGTGAAAGATGTGCTCCCAGACTTTCAGGAGACGTGGTATTTGAGAGTACTGAGAAAATATCGATCGGTAAACTTTAATATCAGATTCAGGAATTTTTACTATATAGTACTGTTGGGGTTTTTTTTTCCCCTTTGCTTTCTCTACTGAGTTACAGAAGCTGCCTGTGTCAGGAGTTAGGCACATGCACATTTTCCACAACACTTGTTCATGCACTTCTACATGGCACTGTTTGGTATTCATTTTTCCGTAAGTTTTTCTTTGGGTGTCTCGCTGTGCAGCACAGTGTCTACCTCCCAAATGCTCTTTGGCTGTTGCCATGTTTTTCTTTCTTTTCGTTTTTCTCCCTGTTCCATCTTTCTTTTAGAATTGTGAACTTCTGATATGTGTTCAGTATTCCAAAAGTAGTTCCACTAGTGTGATACAGGAGCTGAATGTGCTCATGGGCTTCGTTTAGAAGTTGCCTTTTTTCCTTGAGGAAGGAACTCGAGGCAGCCTTTGCAGTTGAAGCTGCGAGTGCTCTGCCAGCCTCTTCCCTGGTGTCCAGATCCAGCCTCCAGCTGTCTGTCTTGGAGAGAGGGAATGAGCAGTGACAAGCAGATCTGCCTGGTGGGCGGTGCTAATGATTTCAGTGCAGTCTCATATTTGCTCATGATTTGGAAAGAAAGTAAGATGGCAAAAAGAAAACTTTCAGCATTGGTGGCAGAAGTTATTGCTGGAAATTCTCTGGTAGTTGAGGTGCCCTCGAGATTCTGCTACAGCTTTGGTGAAGGTGTGTGCCTCTTCTAAATATTAAAAAGAGAAAATCCTTTCAAAATACTTCAAACTGCTTGGTTGTTATTGTGAAAGAAAAGCACATTTCTCCCTAATACCATTGTAATTTTCAATTAATTGTGTATGGCACTGTCTGAGTAATAAAGTTATTAAATATTGACTGATTCCCTACTCTCCCACTGCTCTCAGTATATCTAGGAAGGTTTTCCCAGAGGAGCTTTTGACAGGCTTTAAACAATCAACCATGACAGCGTGGAGGAAAAAGTATTGTTTAGCTTGCTAATCTCTCAGCTCTTGTGTTTTCAAGGCGATTTTAGTGCTTTTATCAGTGTGTCCTAGTTCCTGTTTCCCTTTTATAATCATTGTGCAAGCTTGGGATGCTGACAGGCTTTGGTACCTCATGGCTGGATGGTCTGACTTAAAAGCCCTGAGACATCTTGCTCCCCAGACACCACTCCTGCAGAGAGGTCCCTGCCAGTTTCCCAGGGCCATCCATATGTATGTATGGTTTTGGTTTTTTTCCATTATTTTGGTTGGCTGATATTTTTTCATGTTCTCATTCTCCTCCTCCCAACAAAAAGCTGCCCACATTTCCTTGGAGGTTTGTCTGCCTTCTGTAGGAGGACTTGAATATTAGTTCTTCATCTTTTCTGTGTCCCTCTATTTTTATTGCTCTCTCCTTTCACCGATTTATGGCATATATGGAAGCCAAGATGTAGTAAAGGACACAAGTCATATAAAAAGAATGCACAAAGTGAAGCCTGTTATTTTTACCTGTCCCCTGTCTAATATCTTGATATAAATGCAGATGTTGCATTGGGTGATTGAAAGTGGAAGTATCTGTATTATCTTTGCAAAAGGTTGCCACATCTTAGCGGAAATAATTATCCTCTGCACAGCTGTGGTGATAATTATGGTGTTACAATGAGTGCAGTTTTCTTGAAGTTATTGTGCTTAGCAACAGACCTGTTTTCTCTGTTTTCCTAGATTCAGCTGATTCACATTGATCTATTTTTCTTACAGGGATTAACTTTGGGTGGGGAAAAAAGATATCCAACTTGAGATGTTCTACAAATCATGCAGTCAACTTCCGTGTGTGTGGGAAAGCTGCAAGGTCAGAACAGCTAGAGTGTAAGGGTTTGTTCTCACCCTGGGAAAAACAACTTTCTGGGCATGATGTCTGCCCTGCCAGACTGCTGCTTGAGTCAAAAAAGCAGCCATGAAAATATGTAATTCCAGCACTGCTTGTATGCAGCATGAATGCTTTATTTTAAGTGCCTTCACTTCTTTCTGCCTGGCTTTAACAGATAAAAGCCAAAGACAAGCAAATGGCACTTTTGTGTTCTTTGTTAGTTATGGCAAAATACAAGAACTTTTTCTGTAGTAAACTTTTGAAGTAGAATGTATTTCACAGTTATTTGCTAGTAAAATGTGCTGTCATCTTTACAATAGCGAGCCTTAGAAGAAGGAGCAAGCCTAGGAAAAAAGGGAGCTCTGAAATATGAACTCTAAGGGTATTAAATACATCACTGCAAGAATGACTGAACAGTCAGGTGCTGTTCATGGTCAGCTGATCTCAGTTCCATCCATGCTTCTATTAAATGCCTTTTGCTTTGTGCTTCATCTGACAGTAGCTGTCTGTAGATGTCTGTAGATGGGATTTGGTAATTGACTGGATGCTGTGTAAACCTGGGCAGCTCAAAGCAAGCACTGGAGAAGGTCTCAAAAGTCTATTTTACCATTTCCATTAGCCTCTGGAAAGTATTCTGATAACATCAAGATGCATAAGATATTAAATGTTAAATTATGCAGCCAGCTGGCCGACTGTGCTGCTGGAGCCTGGGGGACCGACAAAAGCTATTGTTAGGGCCAGCCAGAGGTGCTCCTTCCAAAAACCTCTTTTCTGTTGCTGCTTTTTGAACTTTGCATATTAAAAGTTTTTCTTTTCAGTCTCTCCCCAAAGGCTGGAATTTAATTTTTTTTCTTCCACAGGATGATTTCATTGACGGCACAAAACCAATTTAAATAAAAGAAGCAGCGGACTGCATTTCCAGAGAATTTCTTTTTCTTGGGATTTATGCTTTTGTGGCATCAAACAAGCTGAGTTTTGAAATTCAGTCAGAAGACAATAATTAACTGGGGCACTATTTCATAGAATCATAAAGTAAAAGAAAAAAGTGCTTATTTGAATTCTGGGTGTTTTAGTAATTTAAGGATAATTGAGAATCTGTAATGAAAACACCCTTTATCACAGCAGCTCCAAGTGGGTATTTAAAAAGAAACTGGCAGTGGAGGAAGAGTATATTAACATGATTGCAGCAAGAAGCAAGGAAATGAGGTGCACAGGGAGGGTACCCTAACACTAATTTGTTTCAAGCTTTATTTTGCCCAGTGCAGACTCAGTCCTTTTTATAAGTCCTGACTGGCCTAACATACAAAGTAGACTGATCAGCTACATCTCTTGTTTGGTGCAGGGGTTCTTTGCAGCCACAGCCCAGGTCTGTAGCTTCTCTTTGGCACTGCCTCTGGAGAGGAAAGCTTTATTGTCTGGAAGCCACAGTTGCCTTCCTACCTCAATACTTTATTCAGTATCCCACTTGAATGAACCAGTCTCAGAAAAATAAGATTCCTTTAATGTAATTTAGTAAAGAATGAGTTTCTAAAGCAGAGTGAACAGAGGGTATACTCAAGAATGGGATGTGGAAAAGGAAGAGCTAAAATTCTTTGAATGAATCTTAGTCTGGTCTCTGTGCTAAACCCAGTTCCCTTTGAAACTTTACTGGGTTTATGTTTTCTGCTCTGCTGCTGCTGTACATGAAGCAATGAAGTCCATTGCTCTGGGTCCCACAGCTTCAGACTGGTGCCTCTTTTCCTCGAGGACTGGTGCTGTTGTTTGATGCAAATTCCATTGTGTCCTGCCTGACTGTAACCTTGCAGCACAGGTTTGCCTTTGTTTAGTGCAAGGCAATTATCTGCTCCTGTCCCCAGGTGCCTCCCAGCCCCACGCTTCCCTGCCTCCCATGGCTGACTGCCTTTAAAGAGAGAGTGCTGTACCCATCAACAGGTGTTGCAGCATCTGCTGCCAGCACAGCATCACCCCAGCAGCCTCTGCCTGAGAGCTGGCACTGCTTTCACTGCACACACTCCCATCTGCATGAAGAGTCACTCTCCATCTCCTGCCCTGGTGGCACTGGCACGTGTTTGGTGTGGGCCCAAAGCCACCCAGGCAGATGGGCTGGGGCTGCCCCACGTGTGTGCAGCAGGGAGGGTGCATTTGTGAAACAGGAACAGGGTTCCCACGTAGGAAATGTAGTGCAGCTTTCAGGCATGGACTCACCATTTGAATCCCCGTGGATGGAGTATGCTCTGATCTGTGTTTCCCTGACTCTTTTTGCTGTTATTCAGTGCTGTGACTAAGGTCTATATCAGCTCTTTTTCTTATCTCTGCAGAAGGCCTAATCTTCAAAATGGTTTTTCTATTTTGTTAGTTTTCTTTGAAAATGGAAGTATTAAAAGTGATTGCTAGTGTATCTACAGAGGAGCCTGCTTCCTGTGGGTAATACCCTATACTGAGGATGTGTGATGGCTTTTGTTGTGTTTCTGCCATGTCTTTGTTGCTGTGCTGTCTCCCTGTGGCTGTGTAATTGTAAAAGACAATCTGCTTTAGGTCCTCTTTTTCACTAATCCAAGTAACTTGTGCCCATCATTCTCCCTTTGTCTGTGGGTTTCTCAACAAATTATGTGTTCCTAGAGCCTCAGAATGGCCCCTAAGCAGAAGTGTTTGAACTCAGAAGTGGCCAGGTTGGCAGAGTGGGTTTGGAGAGACGCAGGGTGCTCTGTGAATGCCCCTGCTCTGTCCCTTGTACAGGGCCATTCCAACCCCCTCTGAAGTGGCACAGCTGTGAGTGTGTTTGTCATTCAGTGTGAAATGCAGAAAATGTGTAATGATCCTTCTGAAGAGAAAGCCCATGGACTTGAACTACAAATCACCTGAATGATGCAGTCCTGAGCCTACTGAAGGGGTGTGCAAACCTTAAACTTCACATGATCCCCTCAAATCTTCCCAGCCTTTTCTGACTTCAGGGAGAAGCCAGAAAAGAACATGCCCCAGACAGCACAGTCTGGCCCATAGGACCAGCCATTGGAATGGCAGCAAAGTTTCTCATTAAACTTGTTACCCAACCATTGGAAAATATGCCCTGGATGCTTTATCTTTGGTTACTCACACTGTTCAGAAGGGAAGGTGTCCCATTAGATGGCACAGTAATCCCTCCTGGATTTCTGTAGGTAAGTGCATATCTTACCTCAGTGCTTGCCCCTTCTCCAAAACCTTTCTATTTCATTGTTAAAAATATCATTTGTTGTTTGCAGATTTATTTTGTTAAATTTAGTGAAGAGCCAATCACAAAAAATTAGGTGGGCTGTAATAGCATCATGTTGGATTGTCTTCCTTTGTAATTAATTTCCCAGAAATCCTGTTTTAGTGGTTGTACTGCTTAGTGACTGAGCAGAAACTTTTAATGAGATAACACTGCTCCAGTTGGGAGCAGCAGGGTTTGGAAGGTTTGAGTTGTTAGGCAGGATTTGCAAGGGGTGGCCTGAACACTTCTGTTGTCCAGGCAATTTTGGATCAGTAATTCAGATTTCTGCGTTGACCTATAAAATTTTACTTGTATTAAATATCCATCTGAGTTCTGGTAGTATGATAAATCTGGAGGACTCTAATGCACTTTTAAAATGCATGTGATGCATAACAAAGTGTTGCCTTCCCCCTCAGTTATTTGTAAAATCTTTTGCATTCTCAGTAAATGTACTCTAGAGAGATTAGCTGAAGCCCATATTTTTCCTGTGGGAGATGGTGAAAAGAATTAAATGGAAACATTAGTCTGAATTGCAAAAAATAACCAGTTGATCAAACTGAGCAAAAGTGGCCATGCTTAATCCTGAATAATTCCCCAGTGCTAGTACAAGCATTCCGTGTGCTAGGGGGAGCTAGCATGACATTTTTAAGGCAGCAATAGAGAAACCCAGTCCTGCTATAAAAGGACAATGTGTTTATATGTTTAAGATCATTCACTACCAAAATTAATGATAGGTTTCACCCCTCTGCCAAAGCTTCTTGGTAATTTTCTTTTTAGCCCCAGTTCAGATAAACCTTTTTAGTGCTCCTGGGTTAATGTGTTCAGGCTGAGCAATCACAAGGCACCAGTGAGTGTCCTGCAAAGGGGCTGGGACACAGAGTGCTGCTCTGGCCAGCTGGAAGGTGCTGAGCTGACACCCCAGGAGCCCAGGACAGGGAATGTGTGTGCCTGGACAGCAGAGAACTCAGGACACCACGTGCTGCAGCTGTGCTCTGACCACTGGGCTCCTCTGCAATGTTTGCCCCCCTCATTCTGTCAGCCACTGGCTCAGACAGTGTGAAAAGGGAGCAGAAAGGAGGACAGGGGCCTCACAAGGTATCCTGGATGTAGGAGGGGATGGTGTCCTTGCCTGTACACCAGGCAGATCCCTGGGGGCACAGGAGCTCTTGGAGTTCCTGGGGAAAATGAGGAGTATGCAGAGCTATCCCCAGCTGTCCAAGTTAGGACAAGGCTGAGGTGAAGCTTGCTGAGCCATTTCAGAACAAGATTTTGACAGCTGCTCTATGAGAAACCTCCTCTTCAGCCCAGCATGAGCAGGTCTCCCTTCTCTGCTGTGGTTTGTCAGTTGTGATATCTCACTCCTCTCTCACTTTCTCAGCTGGGGTTTTTGGACTTTGCAGGTTTAAATAACTGATTGTTTTGTGCTCTGGCTCCATCAGGTGCTGCCCAAAGCATGGATAAGCTCATGCTGCAGCTGAGAAACCAAAGGACACCCCCAGCAGGCAGGTTCCCAATGCAGTTTTGTGTGAAGAGAAGGTTCACTCTTTCCCACAGTCCCCTAACAACTTTTTAGTGCTAATATTGGTTCCCTTTTCTTAAGGTCTTCAGTGCTGATAAGTGAGACCCTGCACATAGAGACACCTTGGACTGGAATTTAGGACAGCGGAGTCCCAGGGAAGGGGAGCTGCACCTGGGAGCAGCAGGGCAGGCAACAGCAAGGAAAGGAAAGGTGGGGATTGTCCTGTGGGTGCATACCAGAGAAGTGGTCTCCAGAAGTGGAACAGGAAGGTGGAGGTGTGAATCTGCAGGTTCCAGCATGGGCCTGACAGGTTTGTTCTGTGTTGCTTCCTGTGGATTTTTTAACAGAAAGAGTATTTATCAAATTCTGACAAATGTATGAGGTAGAATCCTTTCAGAATTCTTCCTAAACAGTATAAAAGTAAAACAGATATAAATAGAAATTTGAACTTGGCCATAAAGTTTCATGACACTTTTGATGAAAGGAGGGATTCATTAAAAAGAAAATCCCCAGAAGGAAGATGAGGTGGGGAGGGTGCCAGAAGGTGTCCAATGACTTTGGTGTGGCTCCCTGATGTGTCACTGGATGCTGGGTGCTGCCCTGGCTTTCTGGGTCCCAAGCCTGTGCAGCTCTGCTCCGATGCTGATGGCACACGAGCTCCTCATTTGACATAAACTGATCACAGTGTTTCTTCAAGACCTCTTCTCAAAATATTCCCCCAGTATTTGAACATCATGGTTGCCTGCAGAGATCTTTCTGGTTTTGGAGTCTTTGTTGTTGCAGGCAGATGCTGGTGGGAACAGAGCTGCACTGCCATTTTCCAAAGCACCTCCCAAACATGTATGGAATCTTGGGGTCATTTTAAAGAGTGGGTTATGAACTTAAAAGGTTAGCCCAAAATAACTCATCAGCCAGCAGCAGAGGTGGAGAACAAGAACCCTTGTTTCCCAGGTTCCCAGTAGCAATAGGCATTAGTGGCCTGTTTGCTCAGCAGAGAGACAAGGACCCTGGCACAGGAAAGTCAAGAGATCTAAAAGTAGCATGTTCTTCCTACGACTTATCAGCTGTTCACAGCACATATGGCCAGAAAGGAAGCTTAAATAATTCAGTCTCACTCCTTTTTATCCCAGCTCAATTTAACCTAGTTGTCCTACAGTGAAGCTATTACCAGTGCCCACCTTCCTAAAATACTTCTAGCTTCACTTTGCCTGCACCAAGAAACAGAGGATCTGCTTTTTGCAGTTTGGAGTCTGTATCCATGTTTAATCATCCTTGCTGCATTTGAATCTCAGGAGAGTTTGTCCCTCAATACCCAGGTGGTCACTTTGCTACAGCCTGTTTTCTCTTTGCCACCTTTTGGGTTTTTTATTCATAGTTGCTACCTTTCTTTCATTACTGAATCAAAAAGAAGCAGCACCAGTCAGAACCATGACTCCTCATTTCTGAATGATGATTTGTCTTCTTTGAGAGCTCCATTTTGAATAGATTGATTTCTACCTGTAGATACCAGACTTGATTTTGGCTGAAGGGTTTTGCCCAGATGCCTCTGGCTACAAAGGACATTTAGTAGATATAAGATTATTGTCGGATGAATTATTGCTGTGGTCCTGTTTCAATGTTTAATTTCTCAAGTACATTTGGAAATTCCAGAGGAATCAAGGCTGACTTCTCAAAAGTAGTTCAAGTAGGAAGCCTTGGTAAAGGTGAAACCAGCTAGCTCATAAAAGGCAGCTGGGGGGACCTTACAATCCCCAGGCTGTCCAAACATGCTTTTTTTGACTCTTTGCCAACACATTCATTGAATTCTGCAAACCTTGCTCACAGTGCAAATACTTCCATTTCTAAATCACAGATACAAGGAGGGCTGTGGGATTCTGATGTCTAAAGACAATAAAATATTTTCAAGCACAACATAAACACTGATTTAAAACTAAACAAAACAAACTCACAAAAAACCACAATACAATATCTTAAAGATTCATAATCAGTAATATCTGCTTCTAAATAGGCCAAGTCAAAAGAGTGGGTTTTTGTCTTGCAAATAGGGTGTTTGAAAGGACATTTAGGTCTCTGATGCCTCTAGCTTTTTCCTGCAGTAACCTCCCATTCTAACCCCCATGCATCTCCATGGGTAAACACTGCAGACTGGCCCTATGATGTTTCCCAGTGAGCTGCTGCAGCCTGGCAGTGTGGCTTGCTTGAATGCTAATGCCTTTTCTGAACTTCTGAAGTTTTTTCTATATAAATAAACCTCAGGACTGATGGCTCATCAGGTTAATGTGTGTGAGTGTTCAAAACTTTAAATGATTCAGTTGCTCCTTTTGTCAGTTTGGCTGGGAGGTAATTTCTGAACAAGCTGGATATTAAAGCTCAGTGCTGTTGCTTCCCAGCCTCCATGCTCAGGAATCTGCTATTGCACCTCTCTTCTGGCTGGAACCCCTCACTCTCAGTCCAGTGGTTCTGAATGCTGACATCCATGGGGTCATGGTAGGTGCTCAGTAGCTGGTTATTGGTAGGGGCTGATAAGAATAACTGAATAGTGATTGGTGATACAAAATGTTGGGAGTTGCTCTGTTAGGCAGCCTGGAGAACAAGTTCAGGGAACCCTGGGGTGGAAGGCTTGGCATTTGCCAGATACTCTGTAATTTATTTGTAGCCAAGAGCTTGTATGGAGTACAGAATTGGAGCTTCTAAGAGAAGATCTCACCATTTGCCAATTTGTTTTTCTTGATCAAAATTTTCAGTTCATGGTCTGTAGAGGAGCTGTTCCCTGGACTGCTCTTACTGCATGTAACAAAAGTGGGTACAAGGCTCAGGAGGGACAATCTCCCTGCCTGTTGTTTACCCAGGGTGTTCTGGCTCCTTCCAGTGCTGCTCTTGCCATTATTATCCAGGAGTTCAGGTGCTTGCCTGTGCCGTGTATGGGTTGCCCAATGCAATTGCTTCAGTGCATGAAGTGCACAAGTGAAACTCCAGCCACCCCATCACTGTCCAGAAGGCTGAAATGATTGTGCTGACATTGCTTTTCACACTTTAGAGAAGCCCTTTCGTCCCACTTGTAAGGATTTTTACATGTGACCTGAAGGATGAGCTGACAATAGACGTACGAACGGTTTACTTGATGTATGAATTGTTTACTTACCTGCCACAAACCAGCCATGATCTTTTGGTAACAGCAGGGGACAAACCATTCCTTGGAAGTCGGATTAGTCTTCATGCACTCTGTGAATGCAGTAAAAGAATAATTACAAAGAGAGGTTAGATGTTGAATGTCAGGAGTAGAGCATGGGGATTTTGTAACATGAGGAAGGGTGAGGTCAGTATTCCAAGATTTCTGAGCAGAGACAGCCATAATATTTATAGGACCCATGCAAGTGGCTGCAGCTTCATCCTGCCAGGCCTCCAACTTGCTTGCTTCTGCCTGATTTTATTTTTTTTCCAAAGGAGACATTTGAACTAGTGCTGTTATTTTTATAAGTCCCAGTAGGGTCAGCATGCTGGATGCTCTTGAATGTGCCTGCTGTCTCTTGGGCAGTTGCTTGTTTTGTGTGCAGGGACACATCCACCACCTGAGAGCTCTGAGTTTCAAAAGGTTTTAGAGCTGGCATTGTTATTCCTCAGGTATCACGTAGCAATACACTCAAAAATATGTCTCTAAAAGTTGGGAAGAGTCACAGTCAGGTTTCTGACTTCCAAGATTCTTTTCCTTTCTTTTTTTTTTTTAACCCCCACTGTAATGGTGGCTGTGTTTCTTACAGTTTACATTTATTTATTATGCATTTAGTCTTTGAGAAAGGTCGTTTTGCAGTGCTTTTCTTTTAGTGAAGATCTGTGTGCTCTAATTAGAATACATATATTTGGTGGAATATGCAGTTTTGTACAACTGTGATGTGAATTTTGGGTCTTGCAGTTGTTTGCAGACATCTTTAATGATTCAGCTTTCTGTAGTATGACACTTCACAATATGAGGGCTTCCTTACACTCGAATATTTTTTAGAATGAAGTCTCATATTATGCTAAACCAAAAAAATTCTACCCTTGCAAACATGTGCATAATTTTTAGTGACAGATCTGGTATCTGACAAAAAGATATGACCCTGCTGACCTGAGTTTCTCACTCCAAAACACTCTGTTGTACATGATGGAATAACTCAAATAAGCATTTGATCTTATGAATTTAATAGGCAGTCATTTCCCCTGAATTTAAAGTTGGTTGGTCCATCAGGTCTTGTAGTTTAAAAAAGTAATAGTGCCTGTACATAGAATATTTCTATCAAGTGTGTTGCAGAGAGTGCCTTTTTTCAGGACAGATACTTGTAGTGATGTGCTGGTAGTGACTGTGCTGTGTTTGCATACTAATCAATGAGCTCAGGAAGCATTAAACTCGAGAAACCCTCAGCTATCTTCTGGAGAACAAATTTGATCTTTGATACCCAGGGGAGAAACTCCAGGAGCATAAAGCCTTAAGTGTCTCTGCCTAGCATTTTGATTACTACTTATACATGTTTTGTAGGTCTGGTGTTTAAAAGACTTTCTTTAAGGTATGCAATGCTTAATAAAGATCATTTTGAACTAATTCACTGTGGTATTTTTGCACAAAGGTGCATGGCCTGGGAGCAGTGAAACATGCATTGCACTGTTTTCATCAGGGGATCATGTTTTAATAGCCCCTCTGTAGTAGCCCCACAGGAAAGCAGGTATTTGTTTTGCTGTGATGCATGCTTGCATCAGTGGTAGCTCTTTGCTGGTTTTGTGTTCATGGTACCTTCCCTTTCAGACTATTTTTCAGGAAAGCCTGAAGTCACAGGATGCTTAACTTACTTTCCACCATAGTAATTTGTTTTGGCTTTGTGTGCTCAGGCTAAAATATCCACACTGCTAATAGCTTCCCTCACGGTGATGGAGGCAGGTATTGATCAGGTTAATTTTGGTGTCTCCATGGCCTTGGAGAATCAAAGGTGCTAACGGGTTGCTGTGTGACGCAAAGCGGCTTAACAAGGTCCAGGGCTTCACACCGTTTGGTGCTGCTCAGAAAAGCATGTTATCTATGGCAACAACTGCTACTGAGAAAAAAGGGAAGATTTTTAATAGGGAAAATCACCTGTTTTGCAGACTTCTGAGTTCCAGATGCCAGCTGTTAGGGGAGCAGGGGAGGGAAAAGCTTGATGTGGGCTGGACTCACTGGCATTGTTATTGTTGTATCTGTGCTGTGACATGATGAAGGACAAACTGGAGTGTCCCAAGGCACTCAGGAGAGGGTGTGAGGAGAAGCAAAAAGAGAACATGTGCCATTCAGCTGCTGCACAGCCTGCTGGCCCCAGCCCTGGGGTAGGAGGGAGGTGTTTATTGCCTCAGATGCTACAGCCAGTCTAAGACCTGCTGAACTCATCACAGCTTTGGCGCGTGTGGCACGTTGGGTTCCAGTGCCTCAGCTTCTGCCTGTGCAGAAGGGACATCTTCCTGTGTCCCACCAAGGTGCAAATCTGCACCTGCTGCTGCTGCTGTGGTCCTGGCCAGTGTCTCTAGCAGGAACAGTGCCCCTAACCTCCTGCCCAGACCAGAGAGGGACACCACACTCCTAGGGTGTACCAGGCTCTCCCTGCCTGCTGCAGACAATGGCTGGTGCTGTGTGGGTTTCGGTGGGGCAGTGACCAGTGTGACCCATGCCTGGCTGGGATGCTGGTGGAGGTGCCTGTGACAGGGGTCAGCAGTCGGGCTGGGTGACAGGGGCTCAGTTTGGCTCCGGGGATAGTGGTGAAGGTGTGTCCGGCCTCTCTCCCAGCCCCTGGTGCGGGGACTCCTGTCAGCTGCCCCTTCCCTTCCTGTCTCCTGGGTGCTCTCCTTCCCCACACCCGGACAGGGCTCCTGCCTGGGCTCCCTGGCTGCCTGCAGATGGGTGAGATGCTGGCACTGAAGCTGTGGGCGTTCGCATCCTCAACAGGCACATGTGAGCAATGTGCCTTTAAGACTAGCAGGAGAGCAATAGTATCTCCCTCCCTCCTGTTAATTGTAGCATGTTTTCAGCCATGCTTTCCAGTCACATTCGCAGGCTGTGAGAGGGAGCAGCGCTGCCGCTGCCGCCGAGTGCCACCCGGACAGCGGTGGTGGGTGCCCGCAGGTGATGGGGCAGCGCCCGGCCCCGCAGAGCCCCGTGCCACGAGCAGCGGCCCTGCCCGCCTGAGTTTGGCCGGCACCGCTGGGCTCGCCACATCACTTGTGCTCCTCTCGTGTCCCTCAGCTCCTCGCCCGCCCGGCCGTGGCCTCCGGCCGCAGGGTCAGACCCCTGGCCACCCCACCCTGGCGGAGCTACGAGCGGTGCTTTGCTGGAGCCTGGGGATCTGCAGTGGGTGATGCAGTGGGAAGCGTGTGGTGCCTGCCTGGGGATGCTGTGGGCTGCCGTGGGAATGCCTGGCTCCCTGAGCACAAAGTGACTGCAACTAACACGAGGTTTGGACTACTTCTCGGAAGATGCCCTGCGTGTCTCCGGTCATTCCTCTCCGGCCTCACCGCAGAATATTTGGAGTTGCTAGCTTTCTTCTGCCGAGGGGGGACAAAGGCAGAGGCCTCCAGAGGGTTAAGAGCATCTGCTTTTACGCCAAGTGTTTGAGCAGGAAATAATCTGCAGAGATACATGTGCAGCAATTTAACTGCTGCTGCTCTCTCAGGCTGCCGCTGCTGCAGTTCGGGCTGCGAGAGGAGCCGCGCTGCTCGCAGAAGATGCTTTCTTGGTGTGTCCGAAGCTCCAGGCATGGCAGCAGAGCCCCGGCTGTCTGAGCTGGGCTAAATGTCTCCATCCAAGAGGAATTATGTTGACTTGCTGGCTCTGTCGGCTCACGGAGGTAGGTGCTGCCGCCTGTGCAATATGCCATGATCTTTGCCGGGGGGACACAGTCCTCTCCTCAGCCTGGGATGTAACATTTTAAAAATTTTTCGATGGGAACAAGGCTTAATTTGCAGTCTCTAATGCCAGACAGAAAATACGTGTGTGTGATTTCTGTGTGTGCAGCAGGGAGGTGAGGGCAAAGGATACCTGAGTGATACCTTTTCTGATTGGCAATAAAGTTGTTGCACTTAATTGAAACAAACTACCCTCTGTCTCAGGGAAATGCACCTGGGAGCTTTTACTTCTTGCTGTGTGACCTTTCGATGAGGTTGGCTGCAGTATGCTGGGTTATGCTTCGGTTCAGAAACTGGGACACAGTGCACTCTACAGGTCCCTCCGTTCTGCTCCTGTGGTTGTGGGGAGGACAGAGGGCACCCACACGGAGAGGGAAAATGATGCTGACAGGGAGCTGCTGGTTTTTTTGAGGAGTGGAAAGGGGAAGAAAAAAGAGGAAGAAAAAAGGTGATTTTCTTCCTTGAGGAAGAGGGAATGTTGAGATCCTTAAGGGTCGATCTTGGTGCTCGGAAGTAGAGAAGGAAATTTGTTTTAGAAGCAGCCTGTGTATGAGCCTGGAGTTTGTGTTTTGCTTTCCCAGCTCTGTGGAGAGGAGTTCTGTTCAACTCTAACTACTTTACCACCCAGAATCTTTGCTTGATTTTTTTGCACCAATACCTCGGAGAAAAAAATCTGTCAGTGGCATCAAATTTACTTAGGCTTGTTTTGAAAGTTGCCTTCTTGAGAAATCCCTGACAAAATCAACAGCAGCTAATCCTGTTACCTTCTCACCATCAGGGCATGCTTTTCTGGTTTGTCTTGAGACCTCCAGTGGGAGCTTTATTCTGTAAAGATTAATCTGAAGGGAAAGTTTCCAGTTTTGTGGAAAAGCAGAGTGTTGGGCACTGGATACCTCTTTGGTTTTGTTGACCAACAAATGTAGGTTTGCCTGCTGGCTCCTGAGCACAGCCCCTGCCAAGGAAACCTGGCTGTGCAGAAGAGGAAGGTGCTGCCTGGATTACACACCAGCATCACACCGAGAGTGCTTTGTGCTTGTTTCTGGCATTGCAGAGCTATTGAGACAGCACAGCCAACAGTGCCATTGCTGGGTAACAGTTTCAGAAGTGTTTCTGTGGCATCCTGGCAGAACAAATGTGTCATTCATGACTGCACTCTTCAGGAAAAAGAGCAGCACTGTCATCTGCGCTGCAAATCTCTTTAGTCACTTTTGTTTTCTTTGCTCAGGTAGCAACATGTTCTTAACTGGAACGTGTTGCTACCTGTGAATTTTTGTCAGAGTATTTGTAATTGCCTCCTCAGTTTCCCCAGGGCTGTAGTGCTGTGTTTGACTCAGCACTGATGTATCTCATAGGGAAGTCTGGAGTAGAATCCCCCATTCTCTTTTTTTTTTTTTTTTTTTTTTAATTTTTTTTTTTTTTTTTTTTTTTTTTAAATTTTATTTTTTTTTGCTGTAATTTGGGCCCAAATGCAGGCAGGAACATGTTTCCTTCTCTTTTTGCAAGAACAGTACACTTGTGCAACCTCCTCTGGGACCCTGTAGAGAAGACCTCTTGTGCTCTGCAAGACCTCTGTGTTGGAGGTGGAGAAGCAGAAGTGGCTCTGGTGGATTTGTTGTTGTGCATGAATCAAGAGGCCCCAATCCCAGCCAGGGATGGGAAGTAGCTGCTCCTCTCTGTCCTGAGAAAGAGGATCCTTTCTTACCCACATACTAGATGATCTCCAGTGCTCCATAGCAACACTTATTTCTCCCACAAAGAGGAGAAAAATCTCCTGGCTTCACTTGGAGTGGTGAAAACACAAATGTACGAACATTGAGTGGAGTCTCACCAGTGCAGAATTGGTGTAAGGTCATCTGAATGACTTCTTTCTAGAACAGCACTTAATAAAAGGTGGTGAGCATTAAGTAACATCATTGCCTGTGCAGGAAACACTAGATAAGGATATATATTAGTCATCCCATTTACTGCTGTTTGCACACAGACAGAATGGTGATTAGAACTGGCTGAATCAAAGCAAAGTGGCTCTTAAACAAGATTACAGAATTCAGAATTGGTTTGGGCGCTTGCTGGCCAGCAGCTATTTTGGTCATCTTTGTGCCTCTATTCCAGCAAGTGTCTTTTTCAAAAGGTCCTTCTACAAAAACAGCAAAATGTTGGGGCGTATTTCCATGTGATGTGTTCTGAAGAAGTGGATGGAAATATGTTCCTCACACCCATACTCACATCTACTCAGGAAATCAAACTACTTGCATCTGAAGCACTGATTATTTCTGAGCAGCCTTTCTGGTCAGCAATAAAGTTCTGCATTAAACTCTAACTATGTGGAAGTTAAGAGCCATTTGTTAGAGTTAATAATGGTAATTTTAAAAATTGTAATTTATGAGGTGGGGGCTGGCCAGCATTTTGTGTCACACACGCTGTACTGATCACCTCCCATTCTGCCCACCCTGGAGGCTGAGGGCAGGGACTCCCTGCTGTTCCCTCTGCAACAAGGGGTTAAACCTGATGTTCTTATGGGCCCAGTGGTGATCTGGCAGCAGAGATTCTGGGATCTCTGTGGGGTTTGCCCTTTTGGAGACAATGTCTGGCCATATCCATTAGGTCCCATGCCTGCTGAGCCATACTGGAATAACTGGCCAGTCACATGCTGCTTGTCAGCCACAGGTGATGCAGGGGATGGGTAACAGACAGGACAAAGAATAGCAATTTTCTAGGGAGTGATTCCCCTGGTTTCTGTAGAGATTTAAACAAAGGCCTGTCTTTAGGTAGTGCACTCTTTCAGTAACCATTGCATCTTCATGGTTTGTGTGCTGCTTGTAAACCAGCTACAGGTGAGTAAAGCCTGTGGTCCAGATACTATTGAGTTGGAGATAAAATTATTCCTTTCTGAGAGTGCCTGGAGTGTCTTTAAGAGATGGTGCTACTGCATTTGAAATATATCTGGCTTTGTACCACTTATAAAATGCATTCACGGTAGGTGGTGGCATCAGTCTCCTCTTAGTGAATGCAGATATTTATATTATGCAAAAGGTTTTCTCACTTTGCTGCATTCAAATGATGACTGGAGATACCATTCTTGTTAGATAAAAAACTAAGTCTGACTTTAGAGGTGAATTCAAAGAGCAATTTCTATTTAATATATATAGCAACAAATAGGAACAAAGCTGCTTAAGGAGTACTTTAATGATGAATCATTATATTGCTCTCACCAGTCTGAAAGGCAATAAAAGTAAAAATGGAGTGCTAGGATTTAGTTGCTTAGAAAATGTACAGAAAGGGACCTGTATTGTAGAGAGGGTTTTACACCACATCAATGAGATGTTTTGAGGTGTAAAATTATCAAGTAACTTTCCACCCCAAAGATGAGGCAGCTGCTATCTATTGTTTATTGTTCCAGAAGGTAATTTTCTTTGGTTGTTAGTCACTTTTAATAATTTATTGCTTTTTTTTTAAAACCCTGACTGTTTCTCCCCACCCCCGGATCAGGACAGATGCTGTCATAATGCTTCTTCAATGCTATAATTTTTATTACCAATCCTAATTAAATGCTGTAACTTCTGAAAATCAGATTAATTTGAACCATCAGCCCAGTGTAAATGCTGCTATCATCAGAGATCATAAAATGTTCAAGGCACCATAATTCTACTACATAGCTGCAGTGGCAAGTGTCCAAGGATCTGGCTACCTTTGTTCAGCTGACACGGACTGAAATGTGCGCACTCCTGAGCAGTGCAGCATGAATAGAAATGAAACGTTCCTCAGCTGTTGAATTGCACATTCCAGCCATAAGTCAACAAATATTAGAGAAATGGCATCACCCCCCCCCATCAGTACAATACTCTTTCCGTGCTGTAAGTATTGTATGAAATCTGTGGTTTCTGCACAATTGATAAAGGGGAAAACAGAGGTGGGAGGTTGTTGCACAGCAAAGCTGTATTTTATTGGTGAGCCAGGACATGACACAGCCCCACTGCCATCCAAGATTTTTCCATCCTCGGGCCATGGTCCATGAATTCAAGTTGCACAGTAACTGCTTCAGCTGATTTGCTCTACAGCCAGGATACACACTGATCATCACTTTGGTCTTCTGGACAGCAGGACATGTTCTGCTAACTTGGTTCCTTTACGACCAATTGCTGTATTTTGAATTTTCTTTTTTCCTCCACAGATATTGGGTAACAAGTAATAACTTTTGATTCCAACTTGAGCAGTGGTAACGTTGGTCTCCCTGCTCTGTCCCAGCTTTATTTGTTAGGTGTGACAGTATGGGAGATCTCACTGGTCATTATAGATATAATTACCTGGCTCTGACAGACAGAAGGGCATTAATCTGACACTGCAAGCATTTGTGTTGAAGCTTCATGTTTAGATTTTCTTTGCAGCAGAGAAAAAAGCACTCTGAGGGAACCATTACCCTTGTCTACAGCAAGATGAGATGAATTGCAGGCTAGAAATGCCCAGTCCTGTCCAGTCCCACGTATGGAGCCTGCGTGACTGGCTCGGGGCTGGGCTGGGGGTGCTGGCAGCAGCACTGGCTGAGATGAACCCTGCCACAGCAGCTGGTCTCAGTCCACATTCAGCAAACCACCAGCCCCACCTGGGATGCTCCAGGCTCCTTTGAAGGGTTTGGTGGAGGATCTGAGCCTGCAGGTTTAACTCAGCCTTGCTGAATTGAGTGATTGTGTCAGTGCATGTGATGGGGTGGGGCTGTGAAGCGTGTGCTGCTGTTTGCTTCTGAGCATCCCAAGAGCAGATGCCATTACGTTTCTGCTCCCTGGGACCCAGTATTGCTACTCGATTCCATAAACCATCTCTTAGAGTGGCACTGCCAGTCATGCTTTCTTCACTCCTGTTCAATAGCAGCTCTGTTTACCAGACTTGTATGTTCCAGGCTTTATGGGGAAACCAAAGTGGCAAAATCTGTGTTAAGTTGGAAGGTGATGTGGTTAATACATGTTTGTGTCAGTGGGTGGTGTGGATCTTCTGCTCCTGCCCACTTCCCAACACCTTGACTGTATTCAGGCAGTTACTGCTGCAGAGAGAAGACCAGTAGAGTGAGATTTGTCCCATTAAGAATTTTATTTAAAGAGATTTACCCAGCAGGCTTGTTTCAGCCAAAATGTGGAATTTTGAGTGTGTTTTCATGCCACGAGTTGCAGCATTTGACCGCAATTTTTCTTTCTCAGCACATGCGACATTCAGGAAGCTCTGGGCAGATATATATGATTTTAGAACAGCTATTGCTCGTAAAGGAAAAAAACAATAAAATGCAGAAGCATATTAATTATCCACACTTTAATATATAGAGTGGTTTGCACACAGTTATTGTGGACATTGTTATCTGGAAGACTGTAATGTTAATGTTTCTAATGGGGGCTATTGTACATCTACTGAAACTCTTATAGTTATGGATTAAATTTAATATACACTCCCTTTGTAAAAGCCTGTATTTTTATATTTTATGGTACCCAGTGCTATGTGCTTGGCTTACAACAATAAAATAGCTGAATGCTGGAATAAATGTCCCAAACAGCTCCCTTGTCTTGATAACTTACCTACTTTTAAATGTTAATCATCACATTCTCTATTTTCTACAACTGTGTGCAAAATATAAAACCGCATGTAAGCGAGTTAGTCTGAGCATTGTAGTGTGAATATGGCAAATATTCTCCAGCAGTCCTCGGTTCTGTAATGTATCCATGACTCTTGGGATCATCCTGATGACACAGGCTATAGAAAATTTCATCCAGCAATTTCTCCTTGCCTTTCAGAAGAATATTCAGGTTTATTTAAAGAGTGCAGATAAGTGGATCTCAGAGGTATCCTCAGGATTGTTGTTTTGGTGAGTAATTATTTCTGGTGATTTATAAAATAATAAATCCAATCTGTTTATTTTCTTGTTCCATAAGTTGAATCATCTTCATCCTTTGTCTGCTTAATTAAGGAGCCTGCTGGTAATGCAAATCATTTCCCATGATGTGGACAAATCATTATTCAGCCTTCTTTTTGCTGAAGAGATCGTATAATTTAAACCCTTTCCACAAAATCTGTTTTCAGGAAATTATATTCTATGCATTTCTCTGTGTTTTTCAGCAGCTTTTTGAGCTGTGGACATTAGCGGTAGCTACTCTGGGGCAGCAGAATGCCAGATTTTACCAATATTCTTACTAGCACCATACACAGAAACAACATCACCTTTCTAACCTTGCCTCTCTTCAAACATCTAAATGTGTCATTAGGTCTTGTAGCTCCAACATGGCCCTGGGACCTTGTGTTCCCTTTATCTGCTCTGACTCCCATACATATTTGTAATTCTCCAACTTTCAACAGTTCTCCCCTTCTGTAAGTGGAGTAGATCCTTCCCCACTGCATTCTTTGATCCCTGACAAGTAGACTTGTGTTCTTCTCTGTTACAGTGTCTGATCTCTGGGCTGGGCATATGGAGAAGACTGAGTTGTTTGACTGTGCTTGTCTAAGTTTGGCAATATTTGTCACTTAAGCCAGTTCTGAGTTGCATTGGGCTGTGAAAATTGTCTCTGTAGGCCCAGTTAAAAGCACTTCCATTCACTGATGGTTCCTCATTAAAATTACATCTTGTCAATTATCAGTGATTTTTAAAGTGTGCTGTAGTAATTTCAGGTAATGATATTCTTACAGTCAGTGTGTGGTGTGTCATTGAGCTGTTTGCAAAAAACAAGTCTGCAGTGCTGGCACAGCTGCTATTCCCCCCCTTTATTAAGCAGATTAAAAAACTTCAGGATTCTTTGAAAGGCTGATTGGGTTTCTCATCCCATGCAGGTACAGGAGGCCCTGCAGTCACAATGATTTCTGTTGCTTTCATGTTCAGCTTCCTGGTGCCCACTGGGTGCTGTCTTCCAGGAGAGACTGACCAGGTTTCTGTTGCTGTTGAGGTATTCATAAAATCCATGGCAACAATAAAGCAAATTACAAAATTGGTTTTTGAGCACTCTTGTTTCACCATACTTTTTGTTGGTTCTGGGGTTTCTGCTGGTGTTTAATTTAAATACTTTTTTTTTATTCCTTAGGAGTTCAGTCCTCTAGCAATTGCTTGGTGATGCTGTTTTGGGTCTCATGTCCAGGTGACCACTTACAATTGCTGGGCTAATATTTGTGGCCCAACCAAAATGCTCCTGTCCAGCTTCTTGCCTCATCTGTCTCTCTTCCTTAGCTTGATCATTTTTTTCCATTGTTCTGCCCACGAGGTAGTTCCCTTCTAGCAGGAACACAGAGTAAAATCTTTCCTGTTCCAATCACTGGGGTGTTGTTTTCTATTTCCTATCCCCTCAGTGCTCACCTTGGTATTTATTATTTATTTAGCACCCCTTGACCTCATCTCTGAGACTGTGATTCCACCTTGATTACTTCTTGCTCTCCCTTTTTGCCACCTTCGTTTTGTTCACAGTTTTTTCTTGAGCAGTCCATTTGTTTCCTTGACACTAACAATTACTGACAGCCTGGTATCCTGTCTCCAACAGTGGCAAATAGCAGATGCTTAGAGAATAATGTAAAAAGCAGGGTGAGAATATAATAATCCTAATATACCCTGGCAGCAGTGATCAACATCACGTCTGCCTGACTGTTGAGAATGTTTAAGCACAGCCCAGTTGGGGCTATGCCTAACACCATGTGGGTGAGGAAAGGATAATTCTACAAGATGGCAAATTTTCTCGTGTAACTGCCTCTTTCCAAAAGTGCTGGCCTTTCCTTGTGCCACTGCTTGGCTTAGCTCAGCACAAACAGCCACATACTTGTTTCTGAGCCAGTCCTGAAGTTTATTTGCAGGACTCCTTGTACCTGATCGAGTAGGAGCTTGTGTTCTCTTCCTTCTGTCTCCTTGCAGTGTGGCAAGATGAAGGGAGAAGTCCTTGTATTTGGTTATGAGCCCTTATATGATTGTGGTTCTTGACAGATTCCTCTGGCTTTCAAGATTCGACTAGTTGCAATACAGTCTGATAAATGTGATGCTGAAAATCTATAAAAATCATGGCCACATAGGCAAGGGAGAGACCCAAAGCAGCAGGAGAAGTTATGTGGAGGGTTTGGGGGGCTTTTCTCTCTGCATCTTCATGATTGCTTTGGGCTTCATTCTTCGTTTACAGATTATTTGTTTTCTCCAGTATTCCTTCAAATCTGAAACAAGGTCTGAACTGTGTGAAGAAGGTAGAAAAATGTACTTCAGTTTTTTAAATGCTAGATTTGAAGTTGCATTTAAAAATACCTTTGTAGAATATATTATCCAGGGTACTGAGCAGCTCAAGAACACTTGTGATGTTGCAGGTGTTAGACCTTTAGCTCTCAGTCCTTCATCTGATGCTTCCTCTTTTACTATCACTGCTCCAGTATCCAACACCAGAGTTTGATTTATCCTCACCTGATAGCCAGCTTGACTGATGGATTTATTTTCAGAGTCGTATTTTCTTTTGTGGCTATTACTTCGTACATTATCCACAACATTTTTGGAGGAGTCCTTGGAACTTCTTTAGGATAACATGCAAAGGACCAGTGGGAAGACAGGAGCACTTTGTTGACGTGACTGGTCATCAGCACCCAGCTTTTCACTGTTTGACCTCACCAGTAAGGAAAAGGGTTTCTCAGTTCATGTGGGTGAGTCCCTAAGTCCCTGCAGCTCTACCTGCTCCAGTGCTTGCCATGTGATTGTTGGATAACACTGGGCATGGTTCTTCCTCCCTATTTTTTCCCCTCTCCTCCCAGAAGCAGAGGAGTGCCTCTGGTGAGCTGTGCCAAGAGCTGCCTGCAGTGGCTGCAGAGGATGTTCAGAACAGGGTGAGGCACACAGTGTGCCTTTCCCAGATGGAGCTTTCCAACTTTGTGCAAAGTTGTGCGTGCCAGAGCTCAGGAGTGTGCGCATATGCAAATTGTCTTGTTAGAAATTCAGGGCAGAAAGGCACATAGCTCCTCTGCTGCCACAGGGAACTATATCTAGGGACTCAGGGTGGAAATATGCCTCCTGATACATGTTTTAGTTCTGTATAAATCATCTGTAAGTATGGCTCACTCTATTCATTTAGCTGGTGACAGTGTTATTTAGGGGTGATACGAAACAGTCACAAAGTAATAAGGACTACCTGAGAAGAAAATATGTGCTAAAGCTCTTAGGTGTAATGCTAATTTAAATAAAACATGGGCTCTATTGGGGCTGAAGAATATTTCTCCCAGAAATCTTAATAATATTTAAGCCATGGATGCTTAAAAGTTGCTTTTCTTCAAAATGAAGATGCCATGATTATTTAAGAATGTTTTAGACTCCTTTTTAGGTTGAGTTGATTCATTCTGTTCTTAAAAGCATGTTTTATTGGTATCTTAGCAGGAGGGACACCTGTGCTCATCTAATGTATGCAAATGCAGCCCAGCAGCCTGTTCCCCTAAACACGATGGAAAGCACGGGGAGGGGCTGCTCATCACTCTGCCAAGGCAGACCATGCTTCAAGTTATGCTGAGGAGCAAGGGCACGTTAAGCAGATATTGCTTTAATGGTTGTTAATGCAGATATGGTGCACAGGAAAAGAATGTGAGTCTTTGTAAAAGCTGAATAAAAAGAAATGTTGCGAAAAGAAATCTCCAAATTTTACATTAAGCCAAATTATAAATATGCTAAAGGTAATAGGTGTTCTACCTGGGAGGTGTTTATTGCCCCCACTCTTTATTTCTCTGAAGGTTATTCACTGTGGGGACATTATGCTGTAAAACCCTTTGCTGAAGTGATAACCTTGTGCTACTTGCCAACAAAATTTGGTTAAATTGGAGTTATTGCTGCTATGTTGCAGTGCAGATGCTTTCTAGCTGTGGTGTAAAAATTAGAACAAAAAAGTCGTGCTATCTTGAAGTACTCTTTTATAAATATTAAAAGATAGGTGTGCATTTTTTAACATCAGATGTTTGAAATTTGGGTTGGAGCATGGTTATGATAAGGGGTTGTTATGCTGACTGTCGAGGAGCACACCTGGTGCAGGGAGCTCCCTGTGAGAGCTGCAGGCTGTGCCCTGGGAGGGGGAAATGGCCAGAGCCCCAGGCAAGGGGCTGGGAGCCAGCACTGACCCCTCACCTGACAATGGATATGGGGACCCTGGTGCTGGCTGGGGGTGGCCAGGCACCCCGAGGCTCTGAGCAGCAGCAAAGCCCCAGACTAAATGTCACCTTGGAACGGGTGCACAGGCTGTCAGGGCATAAAAGCCCTGGGATTCTTTTGTTGGGGTCCCTCCCTGCAGGCACCAGTTCCAGCTGTTGTGATGTCCTGCACCAGGATTAAATGATTTAAAAGAACCAGGTGTTTGGGACTCTGTTAGGGGACACCTGGGGTCGAGCCAGTGAGGGAAATCTGTCTGTGTGAGTCTGGGGTGTGCAGGGAGCCACGCAGGGACCTGGTGGGTGACTGGAGCTGCCACAGCAAAGGGCCTTTGGTCCCAGCAGTGACAGTCTGGGGTGGTGTGAGTGTGACCCCAGGAGTGGCACCTGAATGGTCAGACAGGCCCTGACTCCATCAGGCCATGGGAGGGCTTGATGAAATCCTCATCCTGAGGAACAGTAGTTTTTTCTCAAAGTGAGATGAAATTCTTTAGTCTGTGGTGAGCCCTGAAAGTAATAGGTGCTATTAATTGGAGATGTAAATTTTGTCCCTGTCTGCTGCTGGCTGCAGATTTTATGCTAGTTCTCTTTTTATTTCTCCAATTTGTGCTGTATGGTTTGTGTTGCTTTAGTCTGTCAAAGTAGGCTGGAGAGACTTGGCCTTCCAACTAATTTTCTGAAGAGTTGCAATGGAGAAGGTGTGGTTTCCCTCTGGCTCTTTCATCTGTGGCAGGGCAAATACTATGTCTGCCTGCAGCCCTTGAGTGAAATCTCCTGTGGGTTGGGAAACAGAAGGTGTGAATGCTGTGTTAATGATGCTAATTTGGGAGAAGAGATACCCAGGAGGGCACGTTGTCTCCCTCCTGCTGAAGCAGAAAGCAGCGTGTGCATACAGAGGTCTCTTCTGTTGTGGTTTGGGCTGCCTGGGCTCATCTGACTCCTTTTCTCTCTGTCCTCACAGCTCAGAAATCATGGTTTTAAAGGTCACCGTTTTAAAAAAATGTTTATCTTAGTAGGAGAAGATGACTTACAGGGATTATTTTATTGTTCTGCCATGTAAACTCTCCAGTAAATGCATATGATCACAGAACCACAGAATCATTTAGGTGAGAAAAGACCTCCAAGGTCATCAAGGCCAGTCTTTGAACCACATTGAGAAAAGACCGTGGAACTGAGAGCCAAGTTCAGTCATTTCTTGAACACTTCCAGGGATGGTGACTCCACCACCTCCCTGGGCACCTCCTTCCAACAACCCCTTCCATGAAGAAATTCTTCCTGATGTTCAACTTGAACCTCCCCTGTCACAGCTTAAGGCCATTTCCTCATGTCCTGTTGCTGATTGCCTGGGAGAAGAGACTGAGCTTCACCTGGCTGCAACTTTCAGGGAGTGGTAGAGTGAGAAAGTCACCCTGAATCTCCTTTCCTCCAGGCCAGCCCAGCTCCCTCAGCTGCTCCCCATCAGCCTTGTGCTCCAGACCCTTCCCCAGCTCCATTCCCTTCTCTGGACATGCTCCAGCCCCTCAGTGTCTTGTTGTGAGGGGCCCAGAGCTGGACACAGGATTTGAGGAGCGGCCTCACCAGAGCCCAGTCAGGGGGACAGTCACTGCCCTGGTCCTGCTGCCACACCATGGCTGGGACAGGCCAGGTGCCATTGGCCTCCTGCCCACCTGGGCACACCTGGCTCATGTTCAGGAGCTGTTGAGCAGCACCCCCAGGGCCTTTCCCCCCAGGCACTTTCCAGCCCCTCTGCCCCAGCCTGGAGCTGCAGGGCTTGTTGTGACCCAGGGACAGGACCTGGCTCTTGGCCTGGCAGACCCTCACACAGTTGGCCTCAGCCCATGGACCCAGCCTGTCCAGACCCCCCTGCAGAGCCTTCCTGCCCTCCAGCAGATCAACACTCCCACCCAAACTGGTGTCATCTGCAGACTGACTGAGGGTGCCCTCATTTAGGTCACCAATGGAGTTGGCCCCAGTGCTGAGCCCAGGGAGCCCCAGTGGTGACTGGCTGCCAGCTGAGTGATGCCTTGTGTGCAGCAGGGGGAGAGGCAATTTTGCTGCTGTCCCAGGCAGTGAAAAGGTGCCTGGGCACAGATAAGCAGACTGAGGGGATTCTTAATTTTTCATAAGTGGAATCGTACCTTTTGGATTTCTGTTCTCACCAAGTATTTTTAAGCTTATCCAAACTTTAGGATGTTGTTTCTACAGTGAACTGCTCAACATTGCCACTCTCCCTGAGGGTACAAAGCATTTAACTCCCTGTGTTTTATTAGATTTCCAAATACAAATCTCTACAGGTATTTTCACTTTTTTTTTATATCACTGTTTTTACAAAATACTGGGAAAGTCCATACTTTACTGATGAATACAAAGTTCAGCATTGACATCTAACTTGTGCAGTGACTTGCAGAGCTGTGTAAAATGACTGCATTAATCTCACAGGGTGTTTACTTCTTCCACAGTGCTGACATTTCGTAGGGAAAAAGAAAGACCTGTGTCTCATGAGCCAAGCTCATTATTCTGGTGGCAGCTTTTGGGGATTCTCTGTATTCCCCTCAGGCCTGGTGCCTGTTGGATGGCTCGTGGGCACGTGTTTTGCTGAGTGAACTTTCCTGCCCAGTAAAACCAGTGAGGTCCATCACGAGCATCCCTTGGCTGCAGCACTGGCACGTGTAAAATGGCATGATGGAAAACTGGGCTGGGATCTGTGCCTGTTTCTTGTTTCTGGATTTCATTTTCCTGAGCTCCCCCTGAAAGGAATAAACACAGAAGAAATGACATCACCTGCCTGTAAGACAAACAAATACTTAAATTTTTGTGGAACACTTTCCAATGGATCTCTTTTTAAGACATTACAAGCTTGGATAGTCATGTAGCTTTAATGTTCTGTTTGTCATCTGACTATTAGCTGTGGTTGAAGGAAGAACTAACTCCAGGCTCTAAATGAAAGCCTTTCAGTGTATCTGTCATAAACAAGCAAAGAAACTATCCCCAATCTCTTCTTAGTCTCTAAGTAGTGTTGCTCTACAGCTGCATCAATGTTTTCTTGTATATTCTATGTCCTGGGCTATTCCAGAAGATAATTTTGATCAGGAAATGACTACCAGCCACATCACTGCCCCAAGCAATGATGAATTCACAACCCTTTATAGAGTTTGCAAGTGAGTTTGCCATGTTGTCTGACATTGATGCAGAAGACTGCATCTCACAGAGATGAGGAAAAACCTCACTGGAAACACTTTGTGAATGATAATTATAGAGCTATATTCACCTCTGATTTCTTTTTGAGATTTCTGTGAGAAAAGTGGATACTGAGATAGAATTTTCTCTTTTGCTCTTTGTTGCTCAGGGACTTCTCTTCTGTTTCTGGCTGATTGAGGAAAAATGAGAAAATGCTGAAATTGAGCGCTAGACTTCCTAATAGTATGAAAAGCATCCTAAGGGGCTGGGATGTATGTCATAATGGCAGTGGTTTCTTTGATGATGGGTAGCTAAGAGGTCAAGCTTGAAAATCTTGATATAATTTTCCAAGATAGTTCAGTTTTGTCAGGATGACAGATTTTTGATTGGAGACGAAATATAAGAAATGAGGGGTTTATTGTGTAAAGATGATAGGAACAGGTAGCTCTTTTTGTACAATGGACCCTGTTATCCTTTTCCAGTTTTGCACAAATGTGGATGCTGACTCTGGAAAAGATGAAGATCCAAGGACAAAATACTGCCTGGAGCAGTCGATGCCTTATTTTATAATAACTGTGCTGTACTGCTGTACAAGAAAAATCCATTGCAATGGCGGTGTTGGGGCACATGTAATTCTGGAAATGCATTCAGCTTTTAGTGTCTTCTAAGGCAGAATTACCTGTTTGTTAACAATTCCTTCACTATCAGGAAAGCATTTGAGAGTACTCTGCGTTTGCAGATTCAGTAATCTGTTTTCTGGAATTTGGGGCAGTTACTGCTCATGGTAGAGTTCTGCATAGGCAAAGGGTTGACTTTTGGGGTGATGTGGTTCATTTCTGTCCAGCCTCAGAGGCTTGACAGAATATAACAACTCTAGAATAAACATTTTCCCAAGCTAGTGACTTTTATGGGGATGGTGATTGCAAGCAAACAGGGAAGGATATTAAAAAGAGAAGTTTTATGAGGATATTGTGAATAAAAACTATGTAATATTTACACAGCAGCTACATCCTGTTAAATGCCTTAGAATATAATGTAACAGCATCTCTCCAAATACCAATTACTGTTTCAGTGTAGCTGCAGTGGTTGAGGTGGACTCTGACTCTCAAACTGCTGGAAGGTTCCTTATATCAAGACACTGGGTCTTTCAGAATAAATATTTTACTGCTCAGGTTTATGCTGAGTGATTATCAACAGCACTGAATAAATGTGTGAAGTCCTAGAAGCTGTGTGCAGTATCCTACCCAGAAAGGTCCCTGGCAGCTGTGAAAACTCTGCTGGCAATCAGCAAGGGGTTACATCCTCAGGAGCCACAGTCTCCTACGCGTTATGTGAAGAGGAGGAAGGAAAGAGAGGTGCTGACCCTCTGTGCAGGAACTTCTCAAGCTTGCAGCTGGATATCTGCCAGACCTGAATGGAGAAAAATCTCTTTTGTCTCAAACCTACTGAAAATGTCCCTCAAAGCAGCTTTAGCCCACTCTACCCTTTGTTCACAATGAAGATGATAACTTTGTTTTCTGTCTTCTCATTGCACTCAGTGAAACACAGAAATGCTGCCACAATGCAAGTGGGTATCCTGTTCTGAATGTGCAATAGTCTTTTTTTTTCTGAGAGGCTTTATTTTATGATTTAATTATTGCATGACAAGGGTTTGCTCGAAGAATAAGAAGGCAGTTTAATTGGATTTTCTAGGCAGGATCTAAAGAGTTACTAGAAGGTGTTTCTCATAATGTTTACAACTCTCCTTTTATTACGTGTATTTACATGCATTTCATGGCTGACACAGATGTACATTGA
This sequence comes from Drymodes brunneopygia, assembly GCA_013400955.1. Classification (NCBI taxonomy): domain Eukaryota; kingdom Metazoa; phylum Chordata; class Aves; order Passeriformes; family Petroicidae; genus Drymodes; species Drymodes brunneopygia. The sequence goes on from VZTZ01049211.1 coordinate 618,509, forward strand.
GAAATAGTACATATTTATAGACCAGGCCTATAGTTTAAGGCAAATAAGCAGGCCTTGTCTTTAGTAGAACATTTTCCTGCATAAGGACTCTGATTTTAAATAGTGTGGCCAATGGTGTCTTTGCTATCCGAGGAGTGTATGGTTATGACTCATGGTGTCATAAATACTACGGCTATTACAGTGAGCATCCAAGTGAAATTACACAAAATTATATATTTGCCAGGGTTCTTTTCTCGAACGGCCAAACTTCAAAATAGAAAGCTTTATTATTCATTTTGATGCGTCTGAACTACTGAATGTTCTTGCTGGCCCACTAGACAGTTTAATAGGGCTCCTGAACATCATCAATAATTCATGCATCTCTTAAACAGGGATGTAGTACTTGTTGTTCAACTATAATCTGAGTGTATTAAATTGTGAGCCACTATGGGATGGTCAGGGACATGCTCAAGGCTGGGCCTAGGCCTTATTGACATGTAAGGCTCTTGGATTTGAGCACCATGGTGCTCCCTAACAGGGACCTCTCCTCCTTGCCCTCCCCACAACTGTTGCTCTTCCTGAAAGGGCAGCAACTGTTAGCCAAGGATGTAGTGAACACCCTGCAGTGTGGTTTGGGTGATGTAAATACTGTGAATCATCCCCAGCATATGACTCTCAGAGCTGGCTGGAGCAAAGATGGGGAAACTGATGGTCCAGGTGGAGGGGTGGGGAGGGAGCCTAGGCTGGGGTGCATGAGGGTTCAGGTGGCATTAGCAAAAGTGAAAGTTAAACTGGAATGGACTGTTCCAGTTCAAGACAGAACTGAAAATCCAGTGATTATTGTAGGATGTGTTAGCTGACATTTATGAAGAAACCTAATAGGAAGTGATTTTTTTTAAAGTATGTCTTTGGCTTCATTGTTTTTTTTCTTATATGTCACACACTGTGACATCCCTTGTTCTGCTAAATACCATATCCAGATAGAAGGTTTTACAATCAAAGAGGATGAGAAAAGCCAAGGGTGAGTACAAGCAAGACTATCCCCAGGGCCCTGCCACCTTGCCATGCCTCAGGGAGGTCTGCTGGTAGCATTGGCTGTCTTTGATCTCCTTTTGCCACTGCGGAGCTGAGGCATGCACAGCCCTGAGCCATGACATGTCTGTGATGAGCACCTCTGCAGAGCTGAGAAATCATCGAGTTCTCTGCACAGCAATCCAGGCTTTTTCTGTGAGAACCTTCCTTCTTCAGACTTGTCACACTTGAGCCATGCTCATGTCTCAATAGGAGTTGAGTAAGAAGTTACAAAGAACTCAGAAATTAAGGGTGTATTGTCTTGTACAGATATTTCTCAGAAACTGTTGGCAGTGTTATTTTCGAGTAAGAATTTGTTGCACAAAGAGGAGTAACTTGTCAGACAAGTGCAAGAAAACAGCACATAGAACCATTCAAGTGAAAGTTTTACTGTAGGTGGAATGAGTCTAAAGTCAAGACCTTCTTCTTCTTCTTCCCTATTTGAACTTTTTGTCCTTTATCAGGCTTCTAAGAAAAATCTCATGCTGACTTGTTGAGTTCTGTGTTGCTGTTTGGATAAGGGTCAAAATGTGCCCCATCTTTGTTCAGCATGCAGAAGATGGTGACGAACTCCATGGCCATGCAGCTTTCAGGAGTGAAGCTACAAACCCCAGGCAAACATGTGCTGTGCTGGTTTGAAAATAGCTTTTCTGCAGCTAACTTAGGGGCTGGTAATGCAGCACAGGGCTGTACTCTGCCAGTGTGGTGTCTGTGCTGAGCTGGGGAGCAGAAGGAGGCTGTTCAGCTCTGTCCCAGCCTGACACTGCTCAAGGTTGGGGGAGAGGCAATTTCACTGCACGCTGGCTCAGTGTTGCTGATGCCTTTATGCATAGGGTTTCTAGCAAAAATGGGCTAGAGCTCCCATTTTTCTAGCCAGACTGCAATGAGGTTAATCTTAACAACGTGCAGCTCTTTCTGGAGATAGTTTTTAGGTGGTGGATGTGTTTGAAAAGAAAGATGATGGTTCTTCACTTGCTTTTGGCCGTAATGGAGGTATTTAGATCTCAACATTTCTCTCCAAACTGCTGCCTTTCATGGATCCTTTCTCTGGCTGGGTGAAGTGTTTGGGTCAAATGAAAAGTCTGGCTCTGTGGTGGAAGAGCAGATGATGGCAGTGATGACAGTGGTTACCAGTCCTCCTTCACCTATGCCTTGGAGTGATGGCTGCTGGAACAGGGCTGGTTTCCACACCGAGGGTTGCTGTGCTTGCTCATCTGGGACATGCAGCCTGAGCAAACCCAGTTTCTCACTAGGCTGTCAGCAGGGCATCTGAGATCTCAGCTCCTGTGCCACACTGGATGGGGGAAGTTGGAACTAGCAGCATTTGAATGTGTTTCCAAGGTGTTTGATCCTGGCCTGGGAGGGCTGTGAGTGTCGCTGGTCGTGACTGAGCTCTGAGCTCTGCTGCCTCCTGTGCCTGCTGCATGCCTGGAGCTGCTGCTCCTGCAGTGGTACAGGTTGTCCTGCTTCTGCCCAAACTGCTCATCACCAATCACATAGCTCTGAAATGTGACGGGATGGAACCATTTCATAAGGAATTATTTTATTCCTGTTTTCCTCTCTCATTGCTGTGACAGGCACTGGAGTTCTTCCAGACTGTCAGTGGGCTACAGCCTGGGACCCTCTTTCCAAATCTGTTTTCTGCTTTATTTCTTAGTGTCATGTTTTGTTTCCATGGAAACTCCCCAGCCTAACTCAAGTTATAATACTGTCAGGTGCATGAACAATGCTGTCATTAAAGAGCACCCTCAGCTCTGGATGTTTGCTCATCATGTGTCCTACTAGACAGGCAATATGGTGTCAGGAGAGGCTACGTGGCCACCAAAACTTGATGGGAGCCTGAAGGCTTTGGAAGAGCTGCTGAAGCCAGCTGTTGCACCCCAGGAGAGGAGTTTCCTTTGGCTGGTGTTCCTTAAAGCTCTTGTGCCCACAGCAAATTCTGTTCAGAGGAAAGGAGGAAGATTTTGCCATTTTCAAAAGAATGAGCTTGGGCTATGTATAAAAGCCTGTCTGCAAAATTCACATTGAAAAGAATAGATTTATAACAACAGCAAAAGAAGTTAAATGGAAAATATGTTGTTTCCAGGAAAACTGGATTAACAAACTGTACCTGGGAGTGAAGGGCTGACTTCTATCACTGAGCATGGAAGTATGTGAGGCAATTTTTGTGTGCTGTGATGAATAAGAGAGGCTGATTAGCATCAATGTTTCCCATTCTGTTTGCACCCTGAAATCTGCTCATGGCAATATCTTCCTTCTTTCAGCCCCATCTCTACTGTTGTCACTGAAGAACATCAGTATGAGAAAAAACCTTAATTTTTTGGAGGCAAAGTACTGTACCTAAAAGAACAGTTTCCCCTTTCCCCTGTGAATTTTTACAGATGCTGTTATATTGGGAGTCCCATTTTCCAAGTGCCACATTAGCAGGACAAAAACCCAGTGCACAAGAAAATTTGCAACCCTTTAAGGAAGAGCCATTAGACTGTGAGCTAAAATGTGGCTCTGCATCTCTAAAAATAATATATTTGCATCTCTATAAGAACTTCAATTTTGGTAGCCAGGAATAGTCTAGGCATCTTCATTGTAATTATTAAGAATTACTAGCTTGCACAATTACTGCTTTGAGAGAGATGTGAATGTACATGGTATTTTAGAGGACAGGGAGAAGTGAAGAATTTATTGCTATTTAAAAAGCTGAGGTTTACTTGTTTGCTGGCAAACAGTACAGGAATTCAAGAACTGTCAAGGTGGAGAAGGCTGCGGGTTCATCTTGTTTGGTGTCTCTGATGGATGCTAAGATGTTCAGAGAAAGGGGGAAACTTTCTCTTAGCAGAGGTGAGAGAATTTCTCCATCCAGTGAAAACCAGGAGTTGGAAGAGGGAAAAGAGATGAAATGCAGAGCACTTTTTTTTTTAAAATGGTTGCTACTTTACATTTGAAAAATCCTAAAAGAAAATAATCAGTTTGGAAAGAGGTCAGTATCAGGAAGTTCTTTCACATAAATTTGCAGCTACTCTGGTTTAGGAACAGGACATTTTGGTGCTCAGAAACTCCTTTTTACTCTGTCAATCATACAACCATGGCCTGAGGACAGCTACAGAGCCCCCTGAGCTCAAGGGAAGGGACTCATCATTCATTGGATCTTGGATCATGTTCAAATAGCAGAATTGGGCCTCCAAGGCCTGCAGCCTGGAAGGTGGGAGCAGCAGGAGTTTCTGCAGTGTGGTCAGGCCATGAATTTGCTGATTTTCTGCTTATTTTATGCAAGAATAGCAATCTTTTCTGGAACTATTGCAAAATTCCCACAAGCTCTGCATCTTAGAATGGGTTTCACATACCAAGTGAAACTATTTTCCATTTTCTATTCTGCAAAACTGTATCTGTGCACTGTCGTTCCATAACGGGATGGAATCTTTCCATTCAGCAGTGTAGATCAGCTTTGCTGACTTTTTGTTTCTCATTAGCTTATTGCAACGATTAAAATAGATGAGATAGGGTGTACTTTTTGCATGAATATTGCCAGAACTGGCAGCCCTCCACGGGGCTGTACTAGCAGGTGCAGATCCTCCTTATCAACACGAAGGTGTCAGCTCACCGTTCCTGACTGCTCCTCCCACGGGCTGGGGTGTGAATGCTCCTGCTGCCTCCTGCTGCAGGCCAGCATTTGGGAATCATTCTGACCTCCATAAGCATCTCCTGCTGCAGAATGCTGCTGGAATAAGCTCTGAACAAGCCTGTCTTCTGGTCCTCGAAAAGCCCCATTTTCCCCAGCACATTTTTCTTTTGAAGTCTGATTCAAAGCCCATTGTAATTGGTGTAGTCTCCTATGCATTCTAATGCAGCCAAATCAATGGTCATGCATTTGGGAACGAAGAAAATTGCTCGCATCTGCGGGGTGGGAGGATTCAATCTTGGAGTGCCATGATGTTTGAAAGGGTCTTGGATGTCAGGCTGAAACCCAGACACGTGTGAGCTCCAGCTTTGTGTGGCTGAACGTGGCCCTTGGCTGTACCTGTGGGGGACGGATTGTTGCTCACATACAGCCTGCCGATGACATGGCTGCTTGGACATTCAGCCCCTCTCTGGTGTCAACATGCTTTAAAAAAGGATTATAGAAATTCATAAAGGGCTCAGGAAAGTTCTGCAAAAATGACTGGGTGTCTGTAAAACATTCATTTTTAACGAGAAGCTCAGTCTTGTTAAAATAAGGTTAAGAGGATACTTATCGGAACTGTATAAACACTGCGGCAGGAGATTTATGCTTGCAGGAGGCTTTTTAAACTAATAGGCAAAAGTGGAACTATATAAATCAGTAGATGGGAACTAAAATTAAGCTAATACATGTTGGAAGAAGTGCAACCCAAAAAAAAACTTACCTAAGAACAGAGTGAGTCTTTATCACTAGAAGTCCTTAGGAATATATCCATTTTGAAGGTCAGCACATTACTGACTCCTGGGGCAGCTGCAGGAGACTCTCATTAAAGATTTCTGGGTTATCCTATGTGTAAAACCACATTAAATATTTAGACTCCCTACTCTTGGCCTTAAAATTGAAGCACTTGCAGTCACTGATGTGAGGGAGCTTTGGAGAAAATCCTTCCAAAGTTTTAGATTGAATATTAGGGAAAAATCTCTTCACAGAAAGAGTTGTCAAGCACTTGAAAAGGCTGTCCAGGGAAGTGGGAGAGTTACTGTCCATGGAAGTACTTAGACATGGCACCTGGGGCTGTGGTTCAGTGGTAGGCTTGGCAATGTTAGATTTATGGTTGGACATGATGATTGCAGAGGGCTCATCACACTGTTAGGTGCTAATTTCCATAAGGATCCAGACTCCACTGGCCAGCATTGCTCCAGGATCCAATGACTGAAAAAAACCAAAACAATTCTTTTTCTTTGCTGGTCTAATTTATTGCTTTTGTTAATAACTTTAAACTAATATTTCTTAGCGTATATTTTTGCTGGAGAAGCTTTTTTATGTAATGTTTTAAACTATATCAAAAATTATCTCACTGGTGCTTATGAATGTTTTATCCCAAGTACAAAATCTGTGGCTAAATATTCTGGGCAAGTAATGAAATTGTCTTTAAAGAAACCCTTTGAAATGTACATATTAAGTAAGTGAAGAAAGGAAGAATCGATGAGGTTTTTTTTTTTCCTTCACAACTCTCATTTGTAGGGATCTTAGATATTGCTCATGGACTTAATAGGTATAAAATAACAAAGAGGGTTTCTTTTTCCCAGATTTTATTTTCCTTTAAACAACTGTCATCAGATTTACAGGTCACTGTCTGGGTTGCAAATAGGATTTTATACTAAGATCACAGTTTTGAGATTACAGCTACTTTGGGATTTTTTTATACAGCATTTATTGAGGTAAAACTGAATAAATGTCCTGTGCATCAATGCCCTTTGAGAAGCACTCTCCATTTCTGAGCTCTGTCAATACCATGCTCAGCTGAAAGCACCACCCATGTAAGGATCTCATGCCAGCTCCTCACAGACAGATTGCCACCCATGACCACGTGGCATCAGTTTATGTCCTGCATCTTCCTTAATTGCTTGAAAATCATATGCTTTGGAAAGCAGAAAGTGATTTTGATTTCTGAAATACAATACTCACAAGGCAGACTTGCCTTGGGAAGGGGTAGTCTGAATTCTTGCCTTGGAGAATTTTAAGTTCACTAAAAAACTTAAGCTTCAGCAGAAGCAAAGGATGTGGGTCAGTTCAGCAGTGTCACAAAATCCAAAGGGATGACATTTTAATGCCAAACAGAATTGCACTTCTGGAAAATAATAATAACAGTATTCTACCCTGCTTGATCTGCTTTAAAATGTTTCATTTGCTTTAATAAAGCCTTGGGATGCCCTGGTGTGGCTGATGCTATTAATATTGAAGACCAGTGCTTTTAACAATAATAATGGCTCTTGAAGTGAAGCATATGGGTATTATAGGAATAAGAATAACATAAATTTAACTAAACTGGCTCAATATGCCCCCTCCTGCTGGGGAAAAAGAACCCAACAAGCCAGAAATGAGAAGGAATGAAGAAGCAAAGCAGCTCATAAGATAACAAAAGCACAACGTGCAATCAGCTACACTGGTCCTTGCAGAGAAACTGCCCCAGAGATGCTTCCAAAGAATGAAGTAGGTGCTAGAAATAAAGGTAAGTGGGAATAAAGGAGTCTGTGCATTTAAAAGAATATGAAAAGCAGAATTAAATGTTGGCAGGTGATGATGCTGAAGAAGCTGCACACCATACAATGTAAATCTGAAACAGAGCCATGGGTTATGTGGGATGTCCCTGCAGCCTGGGCAGCAGAGTGGTCCCTGAGAGCACCCAAGCTTGGGAGGGAATGTGATGCCTTCTCAGGGCTACCTAAAAACAGAGGCCAGGCAAAATTAAGGGAATAAAAAGCAGTTATATTTATTGAAGGGCTTTCAGGTACATTTAGGGCAGACAAAGCCCCTCAGGGGCTACAACCAAAAATGAACAACAGGTTACAGATTTTCACACTTTTATAAGTTTTGTCCATTTGCATATTGGGGTTTAATCTTCCAATTACAGCTCCAGGTGATGAAGTCATTTACCCCAAGTTTGCTCCCCCCAACTCACTTTTGTTTCCATCTCTCAGGCCTGGGACAGTCAGGTGTCCTTGATTGCCAGGCCTGGAGAGGAATTGTTGTGTCTGACCCAAATGGGAAAGCAGCAGCTGACACTGGATATGGAGTTTAGAGTTCTACACGAAAAAATTGCAGGATTACAAATAGATGAAAAATATAAAATATAAAATCTAAAATCCTGAGGCATCAAATGAAGCAGTGAGCAGAACTTACTGCACTTCTGTTAAGGGTGTTAGGCTATTTCCCTTTCCAGTTTCCATGCCGAAATTTTTCTCTGTGTTTGGATAAAACCTGCTCTTTCTTTGACTTCCTTGTTTGCCTGGACTTGTTTCATAGTGGTTATCACTCATGCTGTTCTTTTTGTTTCAGGTGCACTTCAGGGGTTGTGTTGTTTGGGAATTCTTTTGATGCTGAAGAGCTCTTTCTAATGCTTGCCTGCATTTAATGTGCTAAAATCTTGGGAGCTGTTTTGTTCCTGATATTTTGGGAGGTAATGGTAGCTCCTGCAAATATCAACTGCCATTTATCAGGTTGTGTTTAAAATCTGACTTTTTCAATATTTTCATCACTTAACATTTCAAGCATCTAAAATACAGAACTTTGGTGGCTTTTCTACTTCACAAAATTCTACCTTTTTCTACTTTGCAAAGCTGGCATAGCCTTCTGGGAAGGTAATGTCTGTGTGCCTAGAATTGGTAATATGTGATTCCCAGCAAATTTCAGCTCCACTTGAAACAGAAATCCCTTTGATTTGGGGTGCCTCTGTAGGGCTGTATGGTGCTTAATCTCTAGGGTTATCCTTACTGCAGACACTATGCAAACATTTATTTAATTTAGTGCCAATGTCTGTATTGTTCTTTTGCTGAAACTTTTGTGCACATCTTGTAACCAAAGCACCTGTGTGAAGTCTTTGCTGCAGGTGAGAGCAGTGTGAGGGTTTGTGCAGGATCCTTCCATTGAATGCTCTGTTCTTACCGAGTCCACAGCTTTTTCTTGTCCTTCATGTTTTGTTTTTACCAAAGTACAGGGCATTTCTTAGCCTGCAGACTTTGTGCAGCTGTGGTTCTTTGCCTGCTGTTTTGTCCAGGGGACTGTAACACAAAGTGTATTTCTACTGTTGAAAAATAAGAACGTCTTCCTACCCTCAGTCACTGACAGAGTTTGCCTTGTTCCTGGAAGTAAAGAGTACAGCAGTTGTCACTTTGGGGTGAAATTTGCTGTGCTGAGTGTACTTTGACTTCAGGCAGTGCACTTTGCAATGGAGGAAGGAAAAGCTTCTTGATTATGAATGTTAATAATGAAAGATACAGGACACCACTATTTTGAAAGCCTTTTCCTTAGAAAGAACAGTTTTTCAGGTGACAAATCTCTTGTGTGTGGCATTATTATCATCATAGTGGGTGTGATACTGATGACTTGTGGGTTTCTACTCTTTTGAAGAGTATGAGAGTCAATGTTCAAATGGCCATTTCCTATAAATACAAACAAAACACACCTGAAGAGGGCTGTCCTAGGCAGTACAGTCTGGGCCTTAATCTGATGTCCTTGCAAAGTGAAGAAAAATGTGATTTCCCAAGCCATTACTGTCTTGCTGGCACTCTGTTTTATTCTTATTGAGATGTTCTTTAACTGATAATCTCTCAAATGATTCCTTATATTGATTTGAGCAAATCACCTGCTGTGCTGTGGGACTTAATTGCTGGATAATCAATGTGTAATACTGCTACTTGTTTTTTGTTTTGTTTTTAAACAACATGAACCCCTCCTCCTTGTGAGCAGCTGGATTTCTGGCTGTCCCCTTTGAGCAGGGCTGGGGCACAGGGGGTTTGGTGGCCACTTTGGGGGCTGGGCAGTCCCTTCCTGGTGCTGCTGCACTCCCTGGGGCCGAGGCAGAACTTGCCAAGGACGCAGAAGAACGGAAATGATTTCCGAGGTTTGGAGTCTATTTATAACTTGGAGGGGGAAAAGAAGTGCTTTTTAAAGGCAAAAATTGCATGAAATGTCTCCTGTCAAAATCTCACTCATCAATGTCAAATTCTCATGACATTGACAAAATAGCTATTTCTGCATGGAAAATGTGACAAAACTGAGTTTTGAATTCGCTGCTGACTTTTGTGTTTGCTGCTTTCCTTGGAATTAGCTGGTTTCTTTGGGAAGGTGTTAATTTTAAGCTATCAGCTCTAAAAATGGGTGAATTTTCTGCTCAAAGCAGTCTTGATGTTGAGTTTTCATTAAAACTGTAGTTTACTCTTTATGAAATACATGTCTGGGGAGCTGGGAGAATTGTGCATAGCAAATTGTGCAGACAGATATCAAAGCCCTGCATTTATGGCCTAGTATGTGACTCTGAGCTGCAGCCCATAAAGATTTTCTCACCCCATAATGCAGCAGAAGGGCAAAGCTGTTGCCAAATGCTCTTCTGAGGGGTAAGGCTGTCAGTTTGTCGTTGCCAAATATATGACATGCTTGCACTTAATAGACTTATTAATTATTAGACTTATTTGGCTTATTATGTACTTAAAAGTCGTACAAAAATTTTCATTTGTCTTGCTCAATGGTAGGTAAGAGTAAGTGTGATGGACAGTGGAAACCAAGCACGTATGAAAGTTCTGTGGATGTGGCCTCACTCTGAGTTTCCATTGACAAAAGAATAAAAAGGTAGTTGATAATCCTGACAGACAGTAAATTTCAGGCAAGCATTTGTTTCTGAGCCCAACTACTTTTGCATTTTTTTTTTTTTTTGTATCCTAGGGGGACACCTCTAGAGGAGATAAGAAATGTTTAGGAGTTCATGGTCCCTCACCTGTTAGATCATTTCCCTTTTAACCACACACTGAAAGCTCCCCCTTTAGGATGTGACTTCCTCAGCTTCTGTTGCAGAAGTCACTGAGCTGAGGGATCCAGGTCCAGTTTCCTGAAAAAAAGAAAAATCTCACAACCCACACAATTTTCTTCTCCGCTTCCCTCCCAGGTTTGCTGGAGCCAGCTGCTCCTGGCTAGCGTTCCTCCCAGGAGAGGCAGAACCTGGCAGGAAGCTGTTTGGAGGCTTTCCCATGCTCTCCCTGAGGCTGACTTTTATCCTTCCTTTGCAGATGCCTCTCCTGCTCGCCCATCTCTCAGGTCCTATTCAGAAACCTGATTTATTTGCGTATCTGTTTGGTTTCTTTTCAGTGCAGTCATTGCAAACCTGTATTGTAGGGGTATTTTGGGTTTCTGTTTCATATTCTCCATCTCTTGGCAGCAAGCCCCTCCTTTTGGTGAAAAGAGTGCTCCGTTAATATTTGTCATGTAGATTGAGCAGGCTGGGAGATGACAAAGGTGGCTAAACAAACCCTCTTCTCCCGAGGAATTGTGCTGTGTAGGCTTTGCAGGCTCAGTGTTGTGGGTTGAGGTACAGCTCCAGCTGGGGCTGTGGGTATGGCCCTGGACCACCAAAACCCACCAAGGATCACACTCTCAGAGTAGGCGTTGTAATTTGAAAATCTGTGACCCTGAACATATTGTCAGAATGTGGGGAAAGCCAAGGGAAGTTCAGTTCTGGTGCCAGCGTTGCTAAGGTGGCTCCTCTTGTCCTCCAGTCTGTGAGCAGAGTAGGATGGAGTAGGAAGGTGGTGGAGGATCATTGAGAAGATCCTGGCATTAGCTGGTTCCAGGAGCAGATCCATGGAAATTAATTCCTGGAGAGTAGGTTTGATAGCATCTTGAATTTTCCTGGGCTTGACTGGGAGTGGGTGATATTTAAGTGTACGACTGAGAGGTTCAAAGAAAGGTTTGTCCCTTACACAGCCTTGCTGTTACTCAGATATCTGTGGTTTTTGGCTGTCAGTGGGAAGAAGCAAAGCAAGCAGATGATGCTGAATTGTACAGGCAGCAATGCATTATCATATTTTTCATTCATGGCGGAGGTGGATGAAATGTCTGTAGAGATATATTTGAAGTTCTCCTTAAATATTTTTAATAAAATCATGATTTGCTGGTTTCAAAGCAATGGGTTCCTCAATCTGTTTGGTTACTTGTGGAAACCAGGATGTTTTCAACATAAAAGACTGCATACAAGTTTTGCATCTCCCAGATTTGTTGTAAATAGTATAAAAAACCCCAGGCATCTTAGTATGGGAATTAAGATGCAATCCTTCTTTCTGTGTATTATCCATTACTTTTTAATTTCATTTAGATAAGGAAATCCAATCTGCTGCAGAACACTGAATCCCAGTAGTAGTAAGTCTGGTACACATCTGTACATCCAGCATCAGTCACAGAGCAGCCTATAGATTTTTTTGTTCTGTAATAAAAGCAACTTTAAAAAAGAGAGGAAAAGCCAAATCCTGTAATCCTTTGTTCATCTTGAAGTGAAAATCTTTTGTGCTGTGTGTGTGTGAGGGAGACAGCTGCTCCACAACACACTAAAGCTTTGTGTGCTTCAAAGGAAGAAGCACAGAGTAAATATTTGTGGCTGTCATTGGAGTCCTGTTTTTGGTGCACAAACATTTGATTCTGGGCCTTCCCTGCTCATTTTGAAATTTTTTGGGCTGTGTGGATCACATGTGCCTGGTTTAAGTACTCCCTGAGAACAATGTAAGCTAACCTCTCATTTTTGAGGTCCTTGGTATTTGTTGTCAATGCAATACATTGTATATATAACTATTTTAAATATATTGTCATTCCAAGATAACTGTTCTTTTTGTGCTATCACTTTTGATAGTTTTGCAATGTAAAGTTGTCCTCTAATTAGGGATAATGCAGCTGCCACAAAATGTTATACTGATTTTTGAAGAATGCTTCACCCTTCAGTCCCCAAACTAATCTGGTACAACCAGGTCTCCAAAATAACTTCTCTGAATGCTGTGGACCTGAGCCTGTATAAGCTAATCTTTTATAACTGCAAGAGCAATAAAAAACCACAGCTAAAAACCCCTAATAGAAGTCATCTTCATGACAGAGTGGTAAAACTTGCTAGGACTTCTCCCACTGATGCCTATATTTATCTGGTGTGCCAGTGCTGGGCACTGAAATGCTGCCTGGCTGTGAGTGCTGCCAGGGCTGGGCACGGAGGAGTTGAGCTCTAAGTATGAAGTTTCAGCCACTCTGGTATTCAGTTACCCATTAAATTAATATAATTAGTCTACATTGGAACCGATTTTTAGTTTTTAAGAAGGGAAATAATCACATCCAGTATATATCAGTGCAGCTCATCTGTTGCTGTTTCCATTTAAGTCCCAATCTTTTCATCACAAAAATGTTTATATGCCTAAGAATGTGTCCATGCCTCTGGCACCAAAATCCTTTATTTTCCCATACTTACAGAAGATAAACATTTATAGATCCTCCTGCAAGATATTTCCATGTTGCAGAGTGCTTTGATAACGTCTGTGAAAATGCATGTTTGGATTCTTTGTGATGAGCAGTCTGAAAATGAAATTACACATCTCTTTAGGGAAGAAGCCTTGATAAATTATTTAAGCCTTTTAAAAATTAGTGTGTAATAAATACTGGCATATTCCTCTATGAAGTTCATTCTCTTATCTAAGGTTAAACTATAAAAGGATATAAGCCTTGAACCAGAGTAGATCTGATGCATTCATAATATCCACTTTAAATGCTAGGTCCAATTTGTTCAAGTTCTTGTGCAAAATATGTTCATTTCCCATGAAAGTTGCTCTAAATTGGTAGCAGCAGCGTTACAAAAGCTTGCAGACCCATAGGATTAATACTACCAGGGTAAAATGAGCATTTAGCCATCAGTCTAAAAGGCTAAGAAGGGTCCACTCTCTCTATTTGTATGGTTTCTTAGAGTATTGGAGGCCATAAGGTTCTGTTTTCAAGGCAGGAATCCCTGTATTTGAAAAATGTCAGCATTAAGAGAATTTGGTGCCTGTTTGGGAGTTGGTTTCAGTCAGTGGTTATCAGATTTGTGTGGGAGGGAATTCCACCAGGCTGGAGGTGCATGTTTAAATCCATGTACTTGTCAATGCTTGAGTGCTGAGCCAGGCTCAGACTGCCCAACAGCAATGAAATGGGTTTGGGCCAAAAAAATGGAAATGAGGAAATGAACACAGGCACGTGGAAGAATGGGACAGGGTTCTTCCTTCTACAGCCTATGTGGAAAACCAGGTCTGTGTGAACTCTACATTTCCAGTTATGGTCAGCCAACAAATGTGCACAGCTGCAGGGCAAGCTGGGCTGAGGAGGATGAGCTGGGAGCAGCCAGGGGATGGAGCACAGCCCTGCTCCAGCCTTTGTCCCACACTGGCTCCAACCAGCAGATTTCAGACTGAACATCAGACTCCAAACATGGTAAACCCAAGACTCCAAGAGGAGTAAGAGACTGCTTATTCCAGTACATTTATGTGACTCAAAGGCTTCATTCTCAGTATAGCATGTTAAATGTTTTGCCCTCTTGAATGTCTGTGGAATAACTGGGTGCCATCCTTCCTGTGTTCTTCCGTCAGGATTTGTTTTGTTCATATAGTCCTTGCACTTTTGCTCCATAATTAAAGTCTCTGTGTGGAAACTTGAAAGAAATAGATCCCAGTATGGAGGATATATAAGAGGAAGTATTTGCAATGTTTACAGGACCTGAATTTTATAGACATCCCCTTTCCATCCTCCCTTTTCTTTGTTCAGGTACAGTGTAAGTGGACTGCCAGTCATTGGGGAACACTTGTTCCCTGTGCAGTGTAAAAGGAACTGCCAGGGTGGTTCAGAGTATGAGCAGGTAACCTCAGCCTTCCTGCAGCCACAGGCAGTGTCCTGGGGACATCTTTTGCTCTTGTTTCAGTAGCTGCCCTGTGCCACACTGCTGACCCTTTCTGCTTCATGTGGGTGTTCTGGCAATCATGGCTCACCTGTGATTGATCTGACTGAAATAATGAAAATCCTTGATCATCTGGGGTTGCAGTGTGTGGATTGGTTTTTGTTCCATGACTGGTGGCACCCCCATCATCAGAAAGTACAGTACAGAATCTCTATGTATTTCACTATATTATTTTTCAGATCATTACCTTCTTATTAAATTCCTTGGTGAAGGGTTTCCTCTTCTTGATATTAACATAAATTAACACACTAAAAAAAAGAAAAAAAACCCCACTTCTTGGAATGTCTGCTATCTATTTTAAATTGTATTTTATTCCTCTTTGTTTCCTAAGGTTCTCTTTCTCTCCCATCATTGTAATACATTGAAAAATCCAATGAATAAAAGCAAGTGCATCCAGCACTGCACTGAATGGATCCTGATCATAGGAATGCTATTTTTTAGGTGAAAAATAAAACAGTAAGCCACATACTTCTGTGAGATATTAAATTCTTGAAATGCTTTCTCTTTTCTCTGTTTAAAATGTGTCACTTTCTGTGGTGTGCTGAGGAATCTCTTTCCATCTCATTCTTCAAAAAGACTTGGGGAATAAAGTTTATCAAATACTGATTTTTAGTTGTTTATGTCTTTCTTTCTAGTCTGCTACAAAAGTGCTTGGCTTTGCTTGCAAGAAATCTACATTTTGGGGAAATCCTGTCAAGTTAAAGTGATGCTGAGGTGTATGGCTATGCACAGCAAAAAATATTTACTGAGGAGCTGATGAGATTTTTGAAGTGCTGCAATAACTCTTAAATAACTATTAATTTTGAGGGTTTTTTTTTGATTGCTAATGAGGGATATATTGACATGACCTATAACTTATTAGCATTTTGTTTTGTTGTTATGCATCTTGTTTACTAGACAAATTATTTTCATTTTGGATTGCTCAGCAATAATTTTTATATTTAATTAAACAGATCTTTTTTTCTTGTCTTTGCTTATTGTTTTCAACTGGAAAATAGAACAGTTGAGATGTACTAATCAGATATTCTTTGAGAGCTGAAAATGTCTTTATTTTGGCTGAAAACAAGTTTTATAAAATCACTTAGGGCTTCCTCAGAGAAATACAGAAAGTGTTCACTTTCAATTTGTCCTCTTTTCTCCATTTTTGAGGGATAATGTTAGCACAGAAAGAGTTTGTATATATATTTTTTTGGGGGGAGGGGGGTAAGAGCAGCATGTCAGGTGCTGCCAGTGGTTGTGGGATCTCCACTCTGCAAGGAACGATGTGGGATGCAGTAATTCTGCACAAAAGGCTTTCCTCACTGCATCTTGAGATTATATATTACTTTTATATATTACATATACATATTACATAGATGCTATGCATAGATGTAGTGGCATCAGTAACTCCATCTCAACAGATTGTAGCAACCAAATCTGCCTGTAGCTGCCCCATGTAAAATCACCTTGCTCATCTTCACAGTCATAGTGGCTCTAGAGCAACCTTGCAGCTCTGCTGAGAAAGAAACAAGGTAATGTGTCAGTGTCTGGAGTAGTGTGAGTGTTCCTGTCGTTTATTTGAAGCTGGATCATTAGGAATCAGTTTATCTAGTGGAATAAATAGCCCCAGTGCTTCCTGGAGTATACCCTAGGCTGCTCTCCACAGGTTATTAAAAATAAAATGAAAGGTGGGAAAATCTATTAGTGCAGCATCTTGTTTGGGAAGGCAGAGCAATTCTTTAGAGGGACCTAAATCCTGTGTTGATGTGGCAGCCTTGTGGAAGACCTGGTTAAATGCAAATAAAAGGGACAATTGCCAGAAGAGTAAACAAGTATTATTATGTTGATATATAGTTGATATATTTCCATAAAACCCGTTTTCCTCCTTTCTTACCAGCAAAGATCTGATACCATTATGGTTTTAGTGTTGGGACTGGAGTGATTTGGCTCTGGCTGGGGCCAGGTGCCCACCTAAGCTGCTCTGTCGCTTCTCAGATGCACAGGGGAGAGAAAATATAACCAAAGGCTTGTGGGTCGAGGTAAGGACAGGGACATCACTCGGCAGTTGCTGTCATGGGCAAAACTCTCAGCCTGGGGACATGAGTTTAGTTTATTACCAATCAAATCAGACCAGGGTAAGGAGAAATAAAACCAAATGTTGCAACACCTGCCCCCACAACCCCTCAATTCCTCATGGACTCTGCTTCCCATTTTCGCTGCCTCCTCCCCTCCAGTGTTGCTGATGGGCTCAGCCTTGGTCTCTTGGATCTGGCTGGTGTTGGTCTGTTGGACATGGGGGAAACTTCTGGCAGCTTTTCAGAGAAGCCCCATTTATGGTCTCCTCCCCCTCCCCACCACGCCCTGCTACCAAAACCTGACCACAGAAACCCAATACATTCCACCCCTCCTAAGTTTAATGTTAGTTTATATGAATAATGCACATTTTCTGACACAGGACCCTTGCTTATTCATTCAGTAATATCCCCTACAGACACCTGGCCTAAGTTCTACAGCAGTTCTTGAATACACTTATGCATTGAATGCTGGGAGAAGTATTCCCCTAGCATTGCTTGCATTTGGTGGAATTGTTCAGCTCTGAGTGCTTTGTCAACAGGCAATTGCCTTTCCTTGCTTTGGGGAGGTGGCTGATGCTGAGGGCTCCGTTGGAACAAAGGGGCTGCTGCTGGGCTGGTGCAAATGTGTTCGTTTGCACTCTGTGCCTGCACAAATGAGAATGCACAGCCAGCCCTCCCAGGGCAGGCAAATAACCCAGCTCTGATTCATCATCTGCAACCAGGAGAATTCCCAGTTTGGCTTATTCTAAGGAAGATACATGAAAATAGCCCAGATATCCCCCCAGATACGTCGTTACTGCCTCATCACAAGATCATTGCCTGTTTATGGAACTTCTGGAGAAAATATAAAGACAAAATAGAAATTTCCAATATGAGCTTCTATGAATCTGCAAAAATATGTAACTTTAATATATTGTACCCCTGGCTTCTGTTTTCTAGGGGAACTAACATGTAAAGTAGATCAATTCCTTTGTGGTACAAATTTGCTTTCCTTCTCACTGAGCCTGTTATTTATTTAGCAATTTACCAGTTTTTCATAACAATGGACAAATTCTATAGTATGGATAATTTTACTGTCATTGTATTAAGTTTTAATAATACTTTAAAATGAACAATTTTTATGACATATGTAATTTCAGAGTCCCATAAAAACAGTCAGAAGAATAGAACAAATCAATGGTGCTTACCAATAATGGATCTTGTCAAAATTAATTTTAAAATAACAATGATCATAGTAATTAGTTACAATGCGTTTCCTGAGTCAACCACTCTCTGTGCAATTTCCATTTGATAAGAATGATGATTGTTCATCAGAACCTGTCTTGTGATCCTGACTAAATTTCAGCTTTATTTACCCAGATAAACATGAATGCAAGTCCACAAAACCCGGGGATAAAACTTATACAGTGCAATAGCTGCAATGCTTGTATAACAATTAAACCACCTATTAACAAGAATATTAAAAAAAAAAAAAATCAAGTAAGCATCATCCCAGGAGCAAAAGGCTGAGATTTACACTTTATTGATTATTGAGCTCAGCTGAGATTTTTATATTGATTCTCAGACTTGCTTGCTCTGCCAAAAGCATGAGTTATGAATGCAGTCTGTTGAAACCCAGAGGATACTTGCTCTTGCTGTGATTGCTGCAGACACTGTGGTGGGCTCTGAGAGCAGACTGCAGGGTGTGCAGGGTGTGCAGGGTGTGCAGGGTGTACAGGATGTGCAGGGTATGGATGTGCAGGGTGTGCAGGGTGTGCAGGGTGTCTGTGCAGGGTGTGCAGGGTGTACAGGATGTGCAGGGTATGGATGTGCAGGGTGTGCAGGGTGTGCAGGGTGT
>VZTZ01049211.1:637246-722032 GCA_013400955.1 Drymodes brunneopygia
GGTGTCTGTGCAGGATGTGCAGGGTGTGCAGGGTGTGCAGGTGACTGCTGGCCCTGGTAGCTCCTTGAATGGTCACTCTCAGGGCTCAGGACAGCTGCTGCAAGGAGCAGCTAACGTGGTGTAAATCAGGAACTGGGTTTATGGTGCACTGATTTGCCATGTGCTTGCTGATTTATGCTCCAGGCACAGAAGAAATGCAGATTGTGTTGACCCAGTGTACAAACCAAGCTCTGAGTGTTATGTGTCCCCATAGCTGCTCTCCTGTTCATTGTGTGCTATTGGGCAGGGTGCTTCCCAGTTTGAGAACAGGGATTTGTAAATTGGCCTTCTGGATATCTTCTCAAAATTCTGTAGCATTTTTTTCTTTTTTAATTAGTTGCCTCTAATAAGTAAATGCCAGAAGCAAACTTGCATTCCCTGAATCAAACAATCCCCACGTGCTTTGTATTAAGGACATTTCACTTTTTAGGGAGGAAGAGTGGCCAATATCCAGCCCACCACAGGGGCAGCTGTGCCCCATGGCACTGGAGATCTGATTCTGCCATTTAAGGATCCTGCCTGGCTCTGGGGCTTGCTCACATTTCCTCCTCCTGGTACAGCACTGGAAGCTCAGGGGAAATTCCTCCTTCCCCAGAAACTCTTTTTATGCCAATCAAGCAATGCTTTGTTGTTTGTGCTTCCTGTGGAAGAAAAAGGTGTTTAAATCCCATACTTCATACAGCAGTTGGTTAGTAGCAAATAAACTCAGCATTTTGCATGTGGTTTGTATTTTGCTGTAAGCAGCAGGGAAACTTCTCTACTATTGGTTCTGGAAGAGAAAAGCCTCTTGAATTAGGAAATACAGAGCAGTTCTGAGGGGAGGAAACCTGAGTGCTGCCCCACAGCAGCTGGCATCTCACAGGATTGATTGCTGGCCATGACTCCAGACCCTGAACAGGAAACTCAGAGAGTACCGAGTGTGTTATTGAATGTTGGATGCTTTTCACAATGCTTACCTGGATTGTAATTTTGATTTGTAGTTTTTGAGATGTGATTTTGGTGTGTTGAGCAGGGGCTGTTGCCACCCAGTGTGCAGGGACTGGGCCCAGAGCTCTGTTTCCCCTGGGCACTGTGGGGAGCTCCCCTCTGGGGACCTGCTGTGGAGGGAAAAGGATGTGATGGGAAGGTGGAGGCAGGCACTGAGTAAGTCTTGCACCTGCTGAGACATTCATTCTTGCTAATTAGTTGCAATGACTTTTTTTTCCCCCCACAAATTAAAAATTACAGTTTTGAGTAACAGGAAACTAAATTCTGAGTGTGTCTGAGCCAGTGAGAACAAGCCAAGTGTATCACCCTCCAGAAACGCAGATATTTGTCCACATGTCACACTTTAAGACATTTTAAACTGAATGCATAATGTCTTATAGCTTCTGGAGAACTAATCTAACCACATCATCTATTTCATAAGGCTGGTGTTTAAACTTTAAATCACTGTTTTCAGGAGTTGTTTGTTTGGCCTTATAAATTCAAATACATCTGAAACTTGTCATGCAAAATTCAAGTCAGAAAGCAATTCTCTGCATTGAAGTCTCAAGAAAAAAAAGCAGTAAGTAATTTTCCTGTGAGATGTTTACTATGAGGAGAACAGCTTGTTGCTATAGAATCAAAAATAAGTTTTTCAGATTTGATTTTTGAATGTCTTTAGCTGTTGCACTTAAAACTGTGCAATGAATTATATTTGAGACTGGAATATGCTGCAGGAGCAATGAATCTAAACGACCTCTTTTAGAAATGAACAGGTACTGTATTAATTCACATATTAGGGCAACCTCTTCTTGTCTGCCACAGTAATTGATGCCCATTACCCCTCCCTGAATGACACAGTTGTTCCACTGTACTGGGTGACATCCAGCAGGAAAATGAGTCTTGCAGAGACCTGGCACATCCTGGCTGCAGGCTTGGAGTGAAAAAGGGGGCTTTGAGGGAGGCTGGAGGGTGATGGAGATCGTGGCTCAGCCTGGAGGAGCTGGGGCCTCGACTGAACCCATGGTTTGGGGGAAGCAGCAAAGGCCCCCCTGGCACAGAGGTGTCACACTGGGGGCAGGGCTGTTGCTTCTGCACAACATCAGAACCTGAGAGCCCAGCACTGGGTAATTATCACAGCTTTTGTGGTATTCTCTGATGGTTTTAACCAAGCTATGACTTAAACCTTGATAGTAACCTGCTATGAGTACTCTTACAAGTACTCTTGCTAAATTCTAGTCTGCTTAGTTATGTTCTTCTTAGCTACCTTCCCAATGATGTAGTTTTGTTCTGCATTTCTTACACTATTTTATTGTACTACAGAGATCTTGTAGCAGAGTCTGAGTATTCAACCTGTCTTGAGAAATAACTTCTGACTGGCATGCGAGATGAATAGGGACTCTTCTCCTGTAAGGAGGTGCTGGACAGAAACACAAGGTTTTGCTGTGAGACAATTCATGGAAATTTATGACAAAGCAACATTTTGCCTCCTCTGATGCTCTCAAAATTCACTGCAGCAGATGGCCTCATGCTCAGTGATTTCTACTGTTAGCTTTGATGCTGTTTACATATATAATTACACCATGCTCAGTGACTTCTACTCTTAGCTTTGTTGCTGTTCACACATATATTCTTTAATACCTAAAGAAAACAAAAGTCCATAGCTTTCTGTGCTAAGATGCAGAAGAATGAGTGAAATATACTTATAAATGAGTTATTGGTGTGTCTGCTGACCCTAAAAGCATCATCACTTACATCTGCAAAATGAAAATCACAGTAAGAAAAGAGGTGAATACTTGAGAAAATACTAAAAAGGAGCTTAGTGATCAATGAATGCTTCCAGAACTCTTCAGAAGCTTAATAATTTATCAAAAACATGGTAAAGGAAATTCTTTTCTAAGACTCTTTTATATCCACTTCATAATAAATGAACAAGTGGTTCATGAAACAAAGAAATCTATCTACAATGGACTAGTATATATAGCCCTGTATTTTTTGAAAAGGTGTGAACTGTCTGATTCAATTGAGAGCTTAGACATAAGGAACAGCACTCTTTTAGCTCTGTTTTTGGAAATACTGGTGCTTTTCCCACTGGCTTTGCTAGGAGAGTGCGGAGTTTATAACATTTTTATGGTTCTGCAAGGATAATATTGGGGTTTTTTTTCCACCACTTCTCCACATCAGCATTTAGGTCCTCACAGCAGTGAGCCCTGCTGCAGTTTTCTTTCTGTGAGAGGTGGGGCAGGTGCCAAGGGCTCTGCACTGTGCCTTGGCCAGCACTGATGGCCTCAGGTTGCCACCCAGTCTGGCTCTGAGGGGAGGAATGCTGTGCCCAGAGATGATGGGAACAGTCTGGGTCACCACTCTGCTGGGAAAGTCTCAGAGAGGAAGGTCCCATGCTGTCTGCACTGGAGCTTTCTTGCAGAAGTGATTCATAGAGGAGAAATGAAATAAAATTGCACTCTCTAGGTGGATTTTGATATTATGGATTCTGTTCCTGTTAGTGTTTCCAGCTGTAAGTGTTGCTTTCCTGTAAGTGTAATTATCTCATACTGGTAAAGCTGCAAACAAGGCAAATAACCCAGTGTAATTAAGGCACTGATGAGGCCTGAATTTTTGGCTCTCTTTGTAGATTGAAGCTTTTAGACTGATTGTCTGAAAACCAGGAGGGGTTTAGCATTCCTGTGCAGGATGTCAGGGACAGAGGGATCCTTCTAAGGGCAGAAGCTGCTGAGGAGCTTCCCAGCCTGGCACTGCAGCCCTGGCTGGAGCAGCCTGACACCCGTGAGCAGATGCTCTCTTGGAGTGAGCCCAGAGCTGCTCACAGGGCTGGAGCCCCTCTCCTGTGATGACAGGCTGAGAGAGTTGGGACTGTTCAGCCTGGAGAAGAGAAGGCTTCAGGGAGACCTTAGAGCCCCTTCCAGTGCCTAACAGGGTTCTGAGAGAGCTGGAGGGGGACTTTTGATGAGGGCATGCAGTGCCAGGACAAGGGGGAATGGCTTTAAACTGAAACAGAGCAGGTTTAGATCAGGTATTAGGAAGAAACTCCTTGCTGTGAGGGTGGTGAGCACAGGAACAGGTTGACCAAAGAAAATGTGGCTGCTCCATCTCTGGAAGTGCTCAAGGCCAGGTTGGATGGGGCTTGGAGCAGCCTGGTCTTCTAGAAGGCATCCCGGCCCACAGCAGGGAAGTGGGAACAAGATGATTTTTAAAGTCCCTGCCAACCCAAACCATGCTGTGAATCTGTGGTTCTGAGGGTTTCTACTTTTAGATATTTATTTATTTTAACAGCAGGCAGGAACTTGAATTATGAAGTAGCAAGCTGGATTTTGATAGGCATGGGAACATACTTGGTGGGGACTTTGGTGCACTTTGGGCCTTTATGGGTTCTGGACCCACTGAATTTTTCACATAGCACATCCCTGAGCTTATACAGCCCACGATGTCTCTGCAGGGAGCAGGTTTTGTTGTTTGAAGGAGTGGATATGAAGCACTGTTTAAAAATTGGGGTGCCCCATGCTGTAGATCAGCAGGTGAGGCTCATTTGGAAGTGAAATCTGTCTGCACAGGCAGACACTGCACTGATGGCCTGCTGCTGGCTCAGGAATTCACAGACTCCTAGAATCCTTAAGGCTGGAAAAAACCTCTAAGATCAAGTCCCACTGTTGGTGTAGCTCACCCATGACCACCACTAAACCATGTCTTCATGCACACATTTTGGAACACTTCCGGAGATGGTGACTGCACCCCTTGAGAGAGGTGACGAGGAGATTGCCTTGAAAACTGCAGCCCTGTATTCACAGAAGATGTAGCACTGACAGGTATTTTTTTCCCTTCCTGTTTGGTTGCTGTCTTTTGGCCCTGACTTGTGTGTAGAGGTGACAAGGTATTTAATTTCTTTCTCTGTCTGCCTCTGGCCTCCTTCTCTGACTGGTCTGGAGAGAGCTGGAATGTGCCTTTTACCTTGGGTTGTGAGCCTAAAGGGCTCTCTGCTGTCTCTGGCCTGGAAATAGTGGAAGGTAATAGGATGAACCATTACTTCCACCTCTGGTGTGGTAAAACCTGGAGTGAAATGCTGTCTGATCATCACTGCCTTGCAGAAAGAGGATGAGATCATGTGGTGCTGACACTCTGGGATGGGCTTTTTAAATGGGATGATGAGTAGTAAATGTGGGCTTTGCAGGTTTCAATTGAATTTATTAAATTTCTTAAGGTATGAATCCTCTAGGCAAGATTATACATTACCACAGCAAATTATCCAAATGTACAAGAGTTATTGAGGAGTTAAATGCATCTGAGTTATGAAGTGCCAAACACCCTGGGAACAGACAATTCTGATTATGTCCTTTATTGTGTTAGAGACATTTTATGGGTAATACGTCTGAAGAAATCTGAAAATGTCAAACCTATACATTAGCAAGAGATTTGTCCTGATGGTCCACACCACTGAAGAGTACACTGCACAAAAACTGGATTTGGCAGTGTGAAAGGCTGGGAATGAAAACAAGAGTTCATTTGAAGGGACAGAACTGCTCTGCATCTCTTACTTCCACTGGAAACTGCTCCAAACCACATCTGTGTGGCTGGGGGTGTGTTGTGATCCTACTCTTTTCTGGGGGATGTCCTGGAAATGTTCCTGTTAGTCTGAGGGACTGGCAAAGGGAGTAATGGGGTCAGGTGGATTTCACCTCTGCATTGCCTTTGAATTCCAGCTACACCCCTCATGGGCTCCTGTCTTATTTCTGCTGATTGGAGCAACAGAATGCCATGGAAAACAAAGCAAGTGCTTCTGTCTCAGTACAGATATCTTGACAAGTGAATGTAACAGGTGGTTGCTATTTGTCTTTTATTTGAATAGAAGTGCTCACTCCAAATACTGATATGAATGAAAACAAAAAAAAAAGAAATCTAATTTCAAAAAAAGTGATCATATTTTATTTTGGTGGGTGTTTAGTATTTTGGCATTTTTGGTAGTCTTTTTGTTGTTGGATTTTTGGCTTTTTGCTGTTGCTTTAGTTTAATTTCAATACAACTATGCCTGAAGGAAAAATTAACCAGCTGGACTGGCAAGGACTCCCTGCACTAGCAGTGAGATAGCATTGTGAGGGGAGAGCTGCTCATTGCCTGCAGGTGAGACCTGAGGAGCTTCCTGCTCTGTGGGAATGCTCCACCAAAAAAATTACCCTTCTGAAAGGACTGCTGTGTGTATGCAGCTCTGTGAGTCATGGCAGCAGAAATACTGAACAAACACCTCTGGTAATAACACTGGAGTTTTAAGTGTCCCTGCTGTTAGGGAGCAGGGAGCCAAGAGAAAAGCTGAATGGCCTTTCCCAGATTTGCAAGGCAGCTGAGGGGGCTGCAGAGTGAAGCTGTAGCCTTGCTGTGGTGGGAAGGTGTGTGAGGTGGGGTCTGTCCCATGTGCAGGGCAGCTCTGGACATCCCTGGGGTGTTAAGGAACTTTGCAGCACAGAGCTTCTGTGATACTGTAAATTAATCTGGCTCTAGGAATGATGTGAATAAGTCCTTACGAGCAAGAGCCTGCCCCCAGATCACACAGCAGCTTCCCTCACAGGTGAGGATGTGCAGAAATGCTAATGACAAGAGGGAGGTGCAGGAAATAGAGCCCAGCAGAACTGAGGCAAGCTGGGTTGTGGATTTGCTGTCTCTTCTGTTATGGAGGAGAACGTTTTAGAAGGAGGAGTTATGTCTTAGGCCATTACATTACTTTACAAATCTTGCCATACTGTGCCATGCTGCAGTATCAAAGGCTTTCATTGAAGCTATTTCCCATATGGGGCCCCTATTTTTTCATCATTCTAATTAGTGTAAACTAAGAAAATAAGTGTAAATACTTTGTTGTGTGAAACTAATACAGATAGCAGCAGCTACTTCTGCTGTAAATGAATGGCAGCTCAAATCACTAAATTCAGCTGGCTTTGATTTGTTCTGTCTACCAACATATATTTGCTTTTACTTCTCATCTGTATAATGCAGCCAAATGCTAAAATGGGCACCATGCACAATCTAAATAAGAAACAGGCATTTGAGAAATTATTTAGAGAGTGGTCAACCATGGGTGGCTTTACAGAATAACTTCTTAGGGCTTGAGTAATTTAGCATCTTCTGATAAAGTAACTTTGGTTTCTGGGTACAGGAAAAGCCAAGAAGAGGCCAGCATTTCAGCTGTGGGTTTCATCTGAGATTCTGAGGCTTTATTGGTTCCAGTAACAGGAAAAAGATAGAAATTGCAGAACATTTTGATTTCAGTGCTGTTAAAATATTTAATTTCCTGCATATAAAACTTGCCTGCAGATAACTTTGTTTAAATACTTGTATTAAAAATGGGTGCCTTCTTGAAATGTATCGCCCATAGAAATAAATGCAGAAATTATGACAAGTGGTTCTGTGAAGGAAGACTGTGCTAGCAGTGCCCTCAAACACAGCTACAACTGCAGAGCAATCCTTTTGCAGTGACAATGGAGAGCTGCTGCCCAATGAATTTTCAAGTAACCTCCTGCCACAGAATTACCTCTTACCCCAAGGTGAAGTGGACAGTGAGGATGAGAGTCTGAATAAGTGATGGCATCTTACTCTGGGGCCAGAGTGAGAAATGCCTGGCTTGAGGAGCTGTGCCAAGGGGAGGAAGCTTGCAAGAGAAGGAGCTTGTGCTTAGTGGGGACAAGGGACAGTGGGAGCAAGGACAGTCACTGTGGCTTGTGTTTATAAAGTGCTTCGAGCTGGAGCCCCAGTACATGCTGGTGACTCGGGGGTGCTGTGGTAGTATAGAACCGTACTGAGAAACATGATGAATGTGGGAGTTCATGATTATGACTAATTATGGCAATGTAACAGCATTTCCTATGACACTTTAAATGTTCTTGGATGAGTGTTTGGTTATGTATTTTTGTTTCTCCTTGGTTAAAGGGAGTCCTTGAATAAGTAGCGATATTTAAAGCATAATTTACAAGAAGGAAAAAAACCACCATCACTCTAGGGAATTTTACCCATTTAGCCCATTTATTGATTCAATTGTGCAGCAAATAAGTGCCCTCAGCTTAAAGATGCTGAAATGTGTGAGGAGGCTTTGCCACTGTGGAGTCACAATATGCAGAGCTGTGATCTCTCACCTGCGGGGCACCTGGGGCTTACACAATTCCATTGGACTGTAAGAGAAACTTCCTCTTCTGAGTGAAGC
The DNA here is from genome assembly GCA_013400955.1 of Drymodes brunneopygia. NCBI lineage: Eukaryota > Metazoa > Chordata > Aves > Passeriformes > Petroicidae > Drymodes > Drymodes brunneopygia. The sequence goes on from VZTZ01049211.1 coordinate 645,444, forward strand.
TGTTGCTGGTGTTGCAATCCTTGGCATTCCTGTTTTTCAGACTAACACTAGTCAGGGTTTTTTTGTCTTTTGGGGGGATAGAAAAATTAGGCTTCTAACTGAAGGTATTTCTGACTGATCATCAGTCAGGACTGCTGGAGAATTGTTTCCCACTAGTCTAGAAAATGGTGGAGTGTATCGATATTTTCTTCCACTTGTTCCTTTTTTAAGCCTTTCTTTCCTGCTTGTCTCCTTCCATTTAAACAGGCTGATGGCATGGGGAGCAACAGCCAGTCCTCTCTGAGTGCCTGAGCACTGAGCTCTGCTGAGCTCCTCTCTGGAACCTCCCACGGTTCCAGATGCTACTGTATCCAAAGTTTCCAGAGAGATACTGCATTTTTCTGAATACTGACAAAATTCTTTATGCCCTAATGGAAAAACGTGAAATACCTCAGTGAGACTTCATTGCTTTTCATTTAAAAGACTTTTTTCAGTACGTTTCCTATATGGGAATAAACAACAAAAAAAAATTCCATGAAAGTACCTCAGCAATTGCTCATGATGTGCGAATGTATTTGCATGCTCTTTTTTCAACCTTGTTTTTAAGCCTATTCTTAAAGCATCTGATTTCCAACAGGAATGAAAGAAAAGTTTAAAAATATTGAAAGAGGAGGTAGAAATGCAGTTGCTTTTCTTTTTTGCCAAGGCAAGATTTCATTTCTCTGAAGACAGAGAGTAGGCGATGGTGAGGACAGCTGTGAATCATTCATTGTGTAGACCTTCAGTTGCTTGAGGAGATGCACATCTCAGTTCACGGCTGATCTTATGCCCCAAATCTCCAAGCTCTGGAGCAGTCTGTACCTTGGGAATATGAACAAGGAGTAGGTTCTTGAGGGAGAAAAACAGCAAAAAAATGTACCTACTTCAGGTTATCTCTGTCTGACCTATGCCACCCAGCCCTCTGGGAGAAATACAGCATCTAGCAGCTTTCTTGTCTTAAAAAATTGAAAAAATAGGCCAAGACATTTCTTTTTTTTAATTTTTATTTTTAAAGGAGTAATTATATGAAACCTGGAGTGTCTGCCAGTTTGCACATAGCACAGGGAGTTGGCATTTGCCAAGGGGTTTTTTTTGGCAGTTTTCTGACACTGGATGATTTGTATCTGAGTCTGATCTCCCTTAGTCTCTGAAATGGCAAAAATGCATCTGACTAATCAATGACATTGGGATGACCTTCTTGTGCTTGTTAGCACACCAAGGGACTTCTTCTTCCTGGCCTTGAGATCTGCCTGTTCTCTCCGTGCTGGGAGCCTCATTGTTTCACCAGATTGTGGAGTTGTTTCAGTGCCCACAGGCAGCATCAGAACTGTAAATTCTACAGCTTGAAAGGTATCTTAGAAAATGCCAAAAACCAGCCAACCAACCAAGCAAGCAACCAAAGCACAAGTGTAATGATGTGGATTTTTTTAACCAGGGCAGAAGAAATCAAAACTCTTCTCAGACCCTGAATCAGACCCTCTCACCCATTTCTTTTGCTGTCTGTGTTCTCCCATGCCACTGCAATTATCTGAACAGCTGGTTTATCCCATCCTACACTGCTTATTTCATTTTATTAGGCAGGAGAGGTTAGTCCTGTGCATCTTCCCAGACAGAGGGGTGGAGGCTGTGAATTGTGTGCTGCCCTGGATATGCCCATGTGCCTCCTCCAGCTCGTCCTGTGGCCAGTTCTGAGTGTCCACACCCTCCTCTGCCTCTCCCCTGTGCTCTCCAAAGGGGCCCTCCATGTGCAGCTGCAGAGGTTTTGTGCTTCCCCCCGATTCACTGAGCTGCTGAAGATGGGAACGTTTTGGACAGCGCTGTGCAGATCAGGGCACCCAAAGGGAGCCCCCCAGGCACCAGGAATTGTTATTTCTGGAAGTGTGACAGCAGCATCTCTGCCTGGATGGTCCCTGCTCCTGCAGCTGTTCGTGCTGCTGAGGGGCAGGGCACTCATAGGTGCCTCTCAGCATCTCCAGAGCCCATAATTACACTTTGAGAGCCTGGCCACCTTTGTGGGAACCCCCACCAAAGGCAGTAACCAGCCTGTGGAGTGAGGCTGGCAATGGTAGGCATGAATCCAGCACAGTGCTCCCATTGCTCACCCTTCACAGCCTGCCTGTAATGGCAGCAAGCTCTCAGCTCTGCTCCTGGGAAACTCCCAGGAAATATTTCCTCTTTGAGGCAAGAAGAGGCTCACACGACCTGCAGCATATTTTGGGTAAATAGATAAAAATTCCCAAGGGGCTCATTCATGCTATGTTAACATTTTTCCTGAGGTTGGAATAACTTAAGTTATTGTGACCGTAAAGCAGCAAAACATTGCAGTGCCCTGGAAATGTGACCCTGAACATGTATAAGATTGCTGTGTGTTTGGATTTTTTTACACTTGAAAAGTCCTTTCTGTGCCAAATATGGGTGCTGCAGTGTTGAAATGAAACTCAAATCTGGCCTGGTGGCAGCTGTAGTTAGCTTTAAGGTTTAAAGCATCTGTATTTTACAAATTTAAGAGAATATTATCACAGTTGTGTTTCTGTGTATGTGGTCAAAGGCAGATTCTGTTAATGTGATGTGATTCTACTTCCAGGTACAGAGTTACTGCTGCTGTAACTTCAAATGTAATGAGAGCAGGGCTGGGCTCCAAGTGCTCAAGTGAGAGCACAGAAGCAGCCAAGCTGTGTGTGCCTGAAGTGGCAGGGAGTGATCCTCTTAAATTAATTGAATGACTGTCTCTTGTAGGCTGTGTCACCTACTACTGTAATGTGGGATACAGCACAACTGCAAAGGCAGTGAAAAAACAGAAATCCAAATTTGTACCTGTGTGGTTACAGGCCATGGCAGACAGGTTAAAATATCAGATATTGCTGAGTGGGATATCTGCATGTCTATGAAGGGATTGGTCTCCACCAGGCACCAGTGGCATTAGATGGAGGAGGATGTGCAGACAGGGAGATAAATATAAAGTTAAAAGACACATAGCATGAACCAAACTCACAGCACTACTTGCAATTTGAATTTTTGTGCATAGATACCATATGGATTAAACACTCTTTCAAATAAGTGTATGATAGATCCTTCATAAAAGAAATCATGAAAAGGAGTGCATGGTGTCATCTATAAACAGAATATTTAAATGTTATAGAGATAAAGGCATCTTTGGGTAACAATCTCAGTGGTTTTGCCTTTTTGTTAATGGCAACCCAGTTTGATACAGCCCTATCAGGGACAGCTGAAATCTGCAATGAAGGCAGCTATATATGGTGATTCTGGAATCAGGATTTTATAGAATTTAGATGAGCCACTTAAAATGAAATACCAGCAGCCACTTTGCTTCCCATCATGTGAAGGCATTGCACTCTGTTGCACATCACCTACGCAGACACCTGGGTGGGAGAGGGAAGTGCCAGGAGTGTGCTAGGGCAGAAAATCCTAGGAGCACTGGCTGGCAGAAGTCAGGGCTGCACTGATGATATCCCATGTTTTTGTTGGTGTCTGTCATCACAAATTAATCAATTAGTGTTTGCTCTTCCCGCTGCTCCCTCCCCTTTTAAGGTCTGACCTAAGACACAGTTTAAGTACTTATGGATGACTGGAGTGTGCCCTGCAAGGTGTTTTTGTATCTGAATTACTTCAGCATTCAGGTCTAGTTTTTTTACCCTGCATAGATCTCCAATACTTCCTCACTGGATGTTGTTGGTACATTTTTCTCTTGAGCTGACACTAGAGAGAAAAAGCAGTTCTGGATCTTACTTGTAGCCCAACAGTTTCTTGTCTGCTGTAACCACAAATGCAAATCAGATGGTTTGTCAGTAGCTCACTTGCCATTCTTAATGTCATTGTGCAGATGGCTTCAGGGAAAGGGGGTTTGTATACAAGTGATGCCTACATCTTGATTAATTCTAGATGAGCTCAAACAAAAGCTGCTCACCCTTTAATAATGCCATGTCTTGGAGCTCACTCAGCAGCACATGCATGGCTGGGGACTCTGAGTGTGCCAGATCTGTGTGCAGCAAGGGGAGGAAATGTTTCCCTTTATGGTGGGAGCATTTCTGTGCCCTGTAGGACTGTGCTCAAGTGCTGGGAGACAGTGCTGAAAGATGAGATAGATCAAAGGGTGGAGCACAATTTCTGTGGTGGGGCAGAAGTCCCTGGGATATATCCCCAGTAAAATGCATGGGGCAGGGTCCAGCAAGGAGCGGAAAGGGGCAAGAGAAATCCTGGCCCTGACCTTCCCCTTCTATCTCCCAACCACACATGGGCAGATGCCCCACTCTAGCCTGAGCTCATCCCTGTTAACTCAGAGGTGGTAGATTTGAAGAAGGAATAGATAAAAACATCCACAGTTATTTGAAGAAAAAACACCATCAAGAAGTTAGATTATGGCCCCGGCAAAATGATGCACTGAATCTGTTGCAAAGCAGAGGAGGGGTTTGAATGCCAGAAGCAACCTGCAGTTATGTTTGAGACATTTCTGCAAAACCATAAGGAAAACATAAAGAGGTGAACTCAAAACAATGTCAACTGTGTCTGTGAAAACAGGCTTAAAAGAGTGAAACCATTCAAAGGAAAACAAAACCAAGTCAAAGAGCTAATCAGTCTGGTATGTAGTGATTGACAAGAGCAGGACAGAAAACCCTATAAACACTTTTAATTTGGGATCATGCTTCATGTGTCCTAGCTGTTGCAAACAAGAATTATTACTGTTGTTTGACAGACCTGCCATCTAGCAAAATATTTCCCAGCATATGAATAATAGCTTAGCAATATGTTTGTGCATGAACAAATCAAGGTTGATGTGGTGGTAGTTTTCCAGTGAAAGTAAAAGGAATGTTTCTGGAAAACCTGTTGAGTTCAAAAAGGCATCTTCCTCTGTTTTAATCTCTAAAGAAAGATACCTTAGCAACATGGTTCCCTCTTGCTAAACAGGGAAAATGAAACTAAAAACTCAGTGGCTTAAAAGGAGGAGGCAGGTTTGCTCTCAAGCAGAGGATATACAAGGGAGGGCCATGGCTTTGTGTGCAGGGACACCTGGCCATTTCCAGTTGATTCTCTCACAGGATTTAAATTTATCTGTTGGGATTGTGCTCATGCATCTTAAAGCACAAATGTTCAGGTGCTAAATAATTTATATAATTTGTATTTGTCATTAAAACTGGAGATGAGAAAAGACCTTTTGGTCTTTCTCCTGCTGCATAAAAGGCATATCTGTCAGTGGGTTTTTTCCTGTTTTGATTAGGGAGATGATTTAATCATTTCCATTGAGTGGCTTTTTCAGGAATGGAAAGAGATAAACCCCTGCAGCTTGCCTGACATTCATCCCTCTATTCTTCTTTGACTAATTTTCTCCATTTTATTTCATCTCTTATATATTCTGATTCCTTTCTGCAATCCCCTTAAAACATTTAGCATCCACTGCATGACTGCTGTGTCCACACATGTGTGTTCTGCTCTCTTTGCACAGTAATCTCTACAGCCCCATAATCTCTACGGATGCCTAAACTAAACAACTAATTGTGTTTATCTGCAAACTGCTCTGATGACTTGGTCCACTGAAAAAGAGCATTAAGAGCAGGTGGTGAGCTGTGATTGCTGTTTCTGATTGGAGAAGAATTATGCATGTCTTTAATTTTTATTATCTCTTTTCTCTGTCTTCCCACCTGCTGCTGGCTCTGGTTTTAACCCTGCAGCAGGGCCTGCCTTTTCTCCTTCCCCTGCACTCAGGCATGGAGTTAATGCTACAGAGGGGCCCTGGTCCCCAGCTGCTGTACTAATAGCACAATTGGCATTGAGATACCAGGGCAAAACGTTGATTGAGAACCAGGGGAAGACATAATTGAATGAAGTAATGATTGAGGGAAGGATTAAGATTTTGGCTTCCAGACATGCCAAATATTTCTAAAGCAGTATTTTAACAGGGAGAATGAGAAAAATGCTGGGCAACTGAGATAGCTGAAGGGGTTCGTGGTTGTCTCAAGACTGGCTACACTCCTTCCCTTATGGGGAAACTCAGCTTTTTTTTGGCTGGATTTCTAATATCATGTGCTCCAGGACTGGAGCAGACAGGGCTCACTGGTTCAGAGATTGCTTGCTGGGATGCTGTAAATCCACAGCAGAGTGAAAGGCAAGTGCTCTCCATGCTGCTGAGGTCTGGCTCAGAGGAATCTGCTGCACAAAGCTTTGACCTGGCTGTGGCTGCAGCTCGAGGAAATCACAGCTATCTATCTGTGCACCACCTGCAAAGAGCAAGTGGGAGTCCTGCAGAACCAGAGCTGTTAAAAGCCAGAAGCTCCCGGTGAGAACACAATAGCTAATTGTTGTTACGTTTCCTTTGTTATGGAAGTACTGCCTTGTGATCTGGCACAGCTGGTGGGAGGAAGAGGTCAGGACTGAATTCCTGTTGGGTTCCTTATGTGCAGAATGCCCAAAATGTAAAACCTGTGAAGGGCTTTGTAGCATCTCATTGCCTGTAGACCTTGGAAATGCTCATGTCAGTTTCCTAAAGGGTCTCACCTTGCTAGAGCAGCTCCTCTGAGTATCTTACACTGTGTAAGTGTTTGCTGTCACTTGCTGAGTCCTTGGTAAGCCATGAGCCACAAAACAAAATGACACTTAAGGGTTGAAATCTATCTGACTTCCCTTAGGGTTGGATGTACAACCTCATGCTACAGTTTTTGCTAGTCTTATGTCACCCAAATTCGGGAACATTTGCACACCCAAAGAGCCTGTCCTGGTCTGCACTGTGTATCCAAGCAAGCTCATGACGGCTGTCTGGCGTTGTTATCCTCAAGGCTTTTCTTTGCAAACAATCCAGCTCTGCCTCTGTTCACAGTCTGAATGCCAAGGACCTAATTCTGGGTTAGTTTCAAATTGTCTCTCTTGTCTGATTTGGATGTAAGTGGAGCAGTTTGGTTTTGGGCAATGAAGCAAAAAATACAGGTGACTTGACTTCATTTTCTCTGCATTCTTTTTCTGAAGTACATTTTTATCTCCAGAAAGAGGGACACGTTGCTTTAACAGCAATGCAGAACATGGAATCATAAAACAGTTTAGGTTGAAAGGGATCTTTAAAGATCATCCTGTCCAAGTGCCCTGCAATGAGGAGGGCCATCACTCCTGTCTAGTTACAGAACAGATACCAAGCATTTCCGAGCTGTTTCTTGACTTCTTTTCATATAAAAAAGGGGGTAGTGAAGATGATAATATTTTTTTAAAGTACAGAAAAGCATTCCTCTACTGTTTTAAGCTGGGTATTTAAACTATTCCGTGAGCCCTGGGGAGAGGAAGAGCTTTCCATTCACAACCTCCTGCAGCCACCTTTGAGCTCTTTTCATGAACTCAGGCAGCTGACAAAAATGCTTCAGTCCTTTCAAAGGCTGAGCCAGAATCCACTACATTTTGTTGCAGTGTCAGCTTATTTTAGGCTTTCTTTGTCTTTTTTCTTTTTAATAAAGACAAATTGTTCTAAACTAACATGCACTGTAGTAACTATATTCTTTTGATGAGGGAACAATCAGAAAATTGCAGATTAAGATAGTAAAAGAAAATATAGTGTTTCTTACATACCTTGCAAATCTAATGAAATTAATTTTACTGGTTTCAGTTTTAAAAGGCAGTGAAAGGACAGCTGCAGCAAGGCTATGCTGTGCATCAGGAGGAGAGGTGGTGATAAATCTGAGCTTCAGAAGGGAGCTGCATGTGGCAAAGCATTGGCTTGAACGGACCAGATATTTTTCGAATATCTGTTTGTGCCCTGTACAGACACGATGGGCAGTGATGCCCGGGGGTTGTGCCAGGAAATGTCAGCTGGGAGTCTTTTGGGAACAACCCAGGTAAAGGTGAGCAGTGGGAGAAGGAGGGACTGTCACACTGTGGCCACANGTTTGGTTTGGTTTGGTTTGGTTTGGTTTGGTGTGGTTTGTCTTGGTTTGGTTCAGTTCAGTTCAGTTCAGTTTGGTAAGCCAGCTCTTGCCACTGCATGCACAGTTACTTCACAGAGATGGCGATCAGAGCAATGAGGGGCTCCTGTCTGAGGTGAGCGTTTCGGTCCTTTCCCCCTTGGTGCCTTTGTTCCCCTCCCGTTTCCAGCTGCGGTGTGCAGGGATGATGTGTGGGAGCAGAGCAGTGGGTCTGTGAGCAGGGGCACCACAGGCACCCGGGACACTCACAGCCCCTGCAGCCTGGGGACATCCCCCAGCCCCCCAAGGGGAGCCTGCAGGCATTCAGGCACACACTGCATCCAGAACAGCAGCAGTGAAGGGGGTTCTGAGTCAGAGGATTGTGTGCAATCCTAGTTTGGGACCAAGGGTTGACATGAGTGCTCTGGGATGGAGTGGTGCCTCTTTTGGGGCATGGGAGCTGCTGAGCTGGTTCAGATCTCTGCTCGGGCTCAGCCTGGTCCTGCTGGGTCTCAGGGACCTTTGCTTCAAGGGGAGCAGCAAGAACCTTCCTGCAGGGAAGGATGAAACAAGCCCAAGACTGAGCTAATGGTGCCCTGGAAGGAAATCAGGGGCCTGCAATCACTGGAGAGTCTTGTTCATTGTACTGAAACCTGAATGTTCTTGTCAGGTGATATCAGTGCTCCATCCTCTTTTAACCCCTGCTGCAGTCTCAACCTCCTGTGTTTGGCACAAAGTTCCAGTGGAATAGCTGACATTTTATGTCCAGTTTTAAATTGCTGGCTCTTCATCCCTCTGTCTGTTCTCTCATTTCACAGCACAAGACGAAGGACAGGCCCAGACATTTATGGCCCAGTGTCTGTTCCTCACTGCTTTTGTGTTTTTATTGCTGTAATTTCTGAGATAAAAGTGTCAAAAATGAGATGGACAGCCCATGCAGATGGGAACAAGCTGAGAATGAAACTGGGCTGAGCAGCAGAACAGAAACCTGGCACCAGAGCTGCCCCAGGAAACCTCCCCAGACCACTGCATTGGTGTGAGCCTGGTCCAGCCTCTGGAGTTTGGAATTTTTTCTGTCTAGAATTGAGATGAGCTGGGAAGATCAGGATTCAAATGCTTGTGGTACCATCTCTATTTCCAGGAGGATTTTTAAGAAAAGGCCAGTGATGTTGGCTGTCCCATAAGCTTTTCATTAGTGACTCACTTAGCACTGGGAATAAACAGGGAATTGAATCAAGCTGGGTCTGTGTTGGACTTTTCCCCTGAATCCTATTTTTATCTACAGAAATGCAAATCAGAAGTACTTTGCTGAAACCAGGGAGGTACTTTATAATTTATTTGTCAAATTGGTGGGAAATCTCTGAAAAACATCGTTCCAAAAGTATCTGTTGCTGTTAAATATCCCCTCCCTCTGGACACAGAAGGCTATTCAGATGTGCCTGAGGATGTGATGAGCTGCTGGGAAGGGAATGTCAATCAGTGGGGCAGGCAGGAATGGTCTGGGCTTTCCATGAAATGTGAAGGCAGAAAATATTTAGTATCATTAAACAAACAAAGTTGACATATTACATAATCAGCTTAGTAAAATCCATTTTGCAAAGGATCTGTTTCTGGAAATTAGTGTTAGCATTTGGTAAAAAATGGCTAAATCATAAAACACCGCTGTGAGTATTATGAAAATAAATCAAGGAGTGTTTGTAAAGTCAGTTGCGGGCTTTAAGTCTGCTCTGATGCCGAAATAAAATCTTGATATTCTTAAGTTTTCACTTCCATCCATGCTCTGCTCCATCCTGTGTGCTCACACAAGCAGCAAACTGAATTGACAAACTGCTCAAAATCAAAAGTAACTTTTTTTTTCCCATGAGGGCTGGTTTTAGCTTACTCCTAAGGCTCAGAATGAACCTCATCCACTTGGTGCACAACGCTGTGTGTTTTGAGCATGCTGCTGGCTTTTTACTCTCCTGTACAGGTGTACATCATTTTTCTCAGGTGTTTGGCAGATGCCTGGCACCTGCCAGCAGTGTTTGTACCCAGCGCCCTGTGCTGTGCCTGCCTCCCCAGCTGTGATTCAGAACCTTTCTCTGAATCTCCAATAGCTTCTCCTCTGCTAGTGAAACGCAGCTTGCTTTAGAAAGCAAATTATGCCATGAAATAATATTTCATAGCAGTCCCCAGTGCTAAGCCTTTTACGAGCTGTCAATATTTAGGATTTGTCTCTATGTAGCAGCTCAGTTTTATCTGTGGGTGAGGCCAGATAAGAAGAGAATTTGTGAGCACAAGAGAATGAGTGGGCTGGCTCTTGTGCCTGGAAGGCTCTGCCGTGTCTGTCCCTGCTCCTGCTAGCAGCAAGTCACCAGGTAAGGGATGAGGCTTTCCCTCTGTCCAAGGCGGTTGGAAAGATGTTTGAGATGGGAGTTGACTGAAAGAGGAGGCAAAGCCCAGGATAGTGTAGTGCAGAGTGCAGCAATCACCTGCTCAGGACCTAAATCAGTCAGGGTGTTTGCTCTCTGCTCATGCCTGCAGTTATAACGTGGGGAATAATTGCTTTTTGGCCGACTGACTCATCTGGGATTTTTGTGGTACAAGGTGTGGATTAGGAATTAAGAAAAGAAGACTGGACTGACACATATCTCTTAGGAATTTCTTCTCTGCAACTGCTTTTATATCTGTTGCTCTGGTCTTTGAGGTGTTCCATTTTGATGTGTAACCCAGCACAAGGATTACCTGGATTGAAGAGACACGTGTAGGAATTACACCATCCTGAGTTCTGCCCAGTTTCTCTGTCTTCATGCCTTGCTCTTGCAGGCTGTGGTTTTACAGCCTGTTATAGGGTTGTGAGGACCCTGGGTGTCACTGGGCTCGTGGGGTGGGACATTGCAGCCAGAGTGCCTAGCAGAAGCATCAGTTCTGCTTCCTTCTAAATTAGAATTAGCCTGTGAAACAAATTTTCTGTGAAAGACTCTGCTCTTAATGTAACTGTTTAAGGGCTAACACCTCTCCTTCAAAAGATCTATTTCCTTACTGTTGGTTGAGCTTTTTGATCTCTTTAAGGTCAGTGATTGTTTACTGAAGGGTATATTCACTTCATAATCTTCTACCAGTTGTGCTGCATCGTTTCATTCAGGTGCATTTCTGATGGTTATTGTGCTCACCTGATGCCCTTGAAGTTATTAATTTGCTCTGTATCTTCCAACATTTCACTGTTTGTTGAAATGCTGGTAATTCCCACAGCCCATCCTGCCCTCTCCTTGCTGCATCCTCAACATTATTCTTTCAACCCTTTATAATATCCATGCCAGTGGCCTTTTGCCAGACACTGGTACTGTTGCCTGGTGAAACAGGAGAATATAATTGCAGTTCTTTGAAATAATAATGCCTCTTTTATAGTTCAGGGTGCAAAATACACTTACCACTTTTCCCACTTATTATTGATAGCTATACCAATTTTGGCTGCAAAATTGGTGATAGGGAGAGATTAATTTCCTATTTGTACAACGTAGTTCTGGAGACTGTGGGAGTCACTGGGCTTTAGGGCAAAGCCCTAACAGGATTAAGCCATGCCAGGTGAAAAGTTTCCTGAGGATCTATCAAGGGGAGTAAATGTGGAGGTGAGAAGTGTGGGTAAGAATGGAAAGAGGCATAAAAAGTTTCTCATAGATCAGTCCCTTGCATGGGTGGCACCTGCACATATCCTGCCTCCCTTTTTGGTTTGTCACTGAGATGTGGGCTTAAAGAAAGGAGGTGCTGTAGCAAAGAGCTCTGGGGCTGCATCTGTAAAACTCAGGGTGGAGAGAAATCCACTTAGAAGTGTAAAGGCATGGCTGTGTGCTGCACCTTGGGGAAAGGCTGTCAGTTTTGAGGTAAAGTATCTGTCAGAAGAAAAGCTGAAGCAAAACTAGAAAACTGTCCAAGTTGTCTGGATGCAGCCCTACAGAAAAAACAAAATAAGTGTGTACTGTTGTTAACAAGCCCTTTCGTGACAGGAAGGGAGGGTTGATTAACAGCAGAACATCTGGACGAAGACCACAGAGAGCAGTGCTGCTTCCCAGGGTTTGCAGAGGAGAACTGAGGCCTGCAAATGCTTACAGAGGTCTGAAGATGTGCAACAGGCTTGGCATAGTGGAGATATAAAAAGAGATTAATTAATTCTCAGAGTATTAGGTCTTGCTTTATTTAAAAAAAATATCTGAAATGTTGTTCATGGTAAAGTTATGTGTTCTGAGATGTGCCAGTGCTAGACCAGGAGTGCAGCCTCTGCTCTGACAGCTCTGACAGGTGACAAGGGCTGCCTGCACTCATCTCCTGCCTGAGCAGTTTGTGTTGCAAGGGGTAAAGAAGCACCAAGTGAGCTCAGTTAATAAAAAGGAAACAATCAGAGCTGAGCAGGCTCATTTTTGCTGGGACAGTTTGAGGGCTATTCATAGAAACACCTCAAATCCATGGGGAGGAATACAATCTCTGGTGGGAGATGTGGTGACCAGCTGTTGAGGCAGTGCTGGGCCACAGTTCCAGGTGGGAGAGGACAGCCCTGCACCATCAGAGAAACTGGAATATTGGCTGCCCTTTCTGTGCCCACCCTGCTCACAGCAATCCTGCTGCTGTTGAGATTACTGCTTATCACAATGGTGGTACCCAGTCCTGGATGCAATTCTGGAGCTCCAACAGGGACTGGAGTCTTCTTCTTGTACTGCATGTTCAAGCAGGAGCCCCTTGTAAGCCATATACCCTCATGACATTCATTTCTTTCCTTTTGTTAATGCTCCTTGAGAGTAGCCACTTTAATTTTGCATGATATGTTGTAGTGGGAATATAAATATCCATATCAGTCTATGTGGTTGAAGGAAAAATCGAGCTGTAGTACCTCTGGGGGAATTCAACTCCATAGGGACTCATGGTAAATATTTCTTGAAGTCCACTGGAATTATTTCACTGCTTTTATGCTGGCTTGTGGAAGCAGGTGAGAGTCTGCTGATGCTGCTGGGTGATGGTTTTTCCTTCTGAACAAGGGAACGTGCTTTTATTTCTGTGTTGGATGAGAAGACATTGCTGAATGTGCACAGCTGAGGGTGGAGAGAGTAAAACAATTTTGGTTAAACCTGCAGGTGTAAACCTGAGGCAGGCAATGGGTAGAGCCACTGTTTTCAGAGCTGCCACTGAAATAGGTTTCCTTCTTGGATCTCAGCTGGATTTGCACAGCTGTCTGCAAGTGTGTCATGTTTGAACTGGACAGGCTGTAACCACAAAACTCTATACAGCAGCTCTGTATGGCTGGCTGAACTTTACACGGTTAGGATTGGCTTAACTTTATGTAGGAAGGGTTTCAGCAATATCCTGGAGGTTACTGCAGGGCACAGCCTGCTGTGGATGCCATCTCCAGGGTGAAGTGCAGTGCTTGTCTGTGGTTTCTGTGGTGTTGTTTTGGAATAGAAGGACTCATGCTTTGGCTTGTGGCATAAGCCACAAGGGGAAAGAAACAGAATATGTAGGGAGCTGCAGTGGAAAGTGAGAGAATCACATACTTGAGTAATTCATTAGGTGATTCATCCTGTGATAGTTCCTTGGATCTGTTATAAGAATTAGTACTTCTCATGCAGTGGAGGAAGAAATTAATTCAGACTTTCTAGAATAGCATAAGAAGTGACTTTGAGGCCCTGTCAAATGTTCCTGTGATTTAGGAATCCAGTACCTGGGGGCAGTTTATCAGTCTGGGCCAGCTGAGGGACTGCTTTCGATGAAATCATCTTGATCAGCACTGAAATCTGCTGATGAAAACTTGTGAGCAAAGCCAAATATTTGCCTGCCTGTAGTTTCCTCTTTGATATTGGCTTCAGTAAGATGCTCAAAAAGCATAAAATACATTGGTCTTGTTTGAATTAAAGCACTCCAAGGATGCAGGTCGACTTCAGACCTCTATCTGCTGGGAAAAGATGTTGCATTTCTTTAGTAGAACAGGCAGCAAGGTAGAAAAATTGGAACTGGGCTCTCTACTTCTCCTAAAAAGACAAAACTGTTTTGTACATGAGAGAAAATCTTTCTACTTCATGAGCAAAGAAAGGGTGAACCTCTTGGTCAGACTGTTGGACTTGGTCCAGCTAATATTGACCATCTCAGTGGTACAGGTTTGGGTATGCTGTGCTTTCCTCCCTCCAACATCAGAGCTGTACGTTCTGAAGGTACAGCTACTTCATCTGAAGCCATGGTTCTAATTTCTGTCCCTTTCAGGAGGTCCCAGAAGAACCCTTACCCTCACTGCAGATACTTTTCTGACTGTACTTCTTAAACTGCCCCTCTCCTCTGTACACACAGGGCCTTGCTTCTGGGAGTATCATTGTTCATTGTCTTACTTTCACAGCTTGGGACTAAAAGGTTTGGTAGGTTTTGGAAAGCTGCAAAGTGAAACCATTGAAGTAATTGTGTGCTCAAAAAAATAGTTTGAAAATATAAGTTGCCCTCAGTCAGTAATTGTGTGCAATTTTCTGTAATATATTTGCAAACCAAAGCAATAATGTGGCTTCAACAGTCTCAGACTTTTGAGTACAATGATCCCCAGTGAGTTTTGGCAGTGGCTCTATAATTTAATAGACTAATTTTCAGCCTTTTCATTTGGTTGGGTTTTATTTGTTTGGTTTTTTGTTTCATTTTGTTCTTGTCTTATTTTTTTCTTGTTTGTTTGTTTATTTGTTTGTTTGTTTTTTGAGAGGCTGTCCATTTTGGTGTTTCACCTTCCACTTTTATTCCTAGAGAGCTTTGTTCCCATCTGCAGCTTCTGTGGTGTCTCTGTTGTGTGTCTCCTCTCCAGGTGCCCTCTGACCCCACCCCTGTCCTGGTGGCCAAGGCATCCACCCCTCCTGCTTCCTGCCCACACCTCCTGCAGGTCCTGAGCCTCAGAAAAGAGGCATTCCTTGAATCCTCCTGCTTCTTCAGACAAACCAAGACTTCTGCTTGTCCTGTGGCAGGATTCCTGCTCCCTGTAATCTGATTTACTGACAATTGCCCTCACCTCTCTGTCTCTGTCATTGTTCCTTGATGCCTTTTCTGCCTCTGTGTTCATCTCTCAGGCTGAGTTCCTTCATCTCTTGCTCAAGGACAGCAGTGAGTTGGGCTCTTCAAGTATGAATGCTGTGATTTTTATTTATTTTTGGCCAAAAGTTCACTCCTCATCCTGTTTTACTTTTCACCTTCAGCATTTCTGCTCCTCTCTCCACACCAGGCCCAGGCTCAGAGCGTGTGTCAGAGGTATCCCTGTCCCATCTCAGCCTCCTTGCCTGGATCCCAGCATAACTGTTACACTTTTTCCCTCCCCTCAAAGCTGGGGTTGCTCAGGCAGAGAGCTGTGGCTGCCCTGTGATATCTCTCCTTGTGCCTTTGCACTCACATCTTCTCTGGAGAGATGCTGTCTCTCTGTGGGATGATGGTTTACAGTGCATTAGGTGCACCATTATGGTTTGATAATGAAGATTTTGAGATATTAAACACATTAACACTTGAAATGTGTTGTACCTGTTTAGTTTTCGACCTCAGGGAAATTTTCTGAAGACGTCAGCTGTTTGCATAATAAACTTATGGTGATTACAATATTCCACCAGGGAAGGAACACATCTGATATTTACTGTCCGGGGTTGTAACTCTGAGTGTGACTTGAGTTAGAGTTTGGGGCAATTTGACAATATTTGTGCTGATTCACTTTGCATATGGGAGAGCTGAAAGCAATTCATGTCAACCTGAGTGTGCAGGATGTGAGTCATTGCCTGATGGTCAATGCCTGGTCTGGCTGAGAAGAATATTTTCTATGAAATGAGTCTGTGAATCTTTGAAAATTACCTTTTTACATATTCATGAAAATTTACCTAAATTCATAGCAGCTTTGCACAGAAAGTGAATTGTGTTCTAGGAAGTGCCATATGGTCTGAGCTTTTATATTTGAACAATTACTGCATCAGAAATGTAAAGCCCCAAAACATGTTCTCAAACCATTGAGAGACAAATCATTGAACTGGGAATGCAAGAGCTGTGTGTGATCCCCTGCAGGCTTCTTGACATCTCTGTTCAGGAGCACATCAACTTGTGGGCCTGGGCTGCTGTCTTTTTATGGGTTTTAACTCATCTCTGATGACCCTCCTTGAACACTGGTCTGGCTGTAAGGAACAGAGAGGGTCAGTGTGATTGCTGTGGAGAGCCAAAAGTGGGGTGTGTGTGGTATTTAATGATGGGCCAATTCTGGGGATGACCCACTCTGTGATACTGGAGCTGGTTATTGCCCTGGAAACAGCACCTAAATCTGTCCCTTCTGCTTGCTCCACACACTTCTGCTCTGCTGCCAGGCAAAGATCAATTTTAGCATGCCCAGGCCATGGGCAGGAGCCTCTCAAACCTCTCCTGGCTGTTTGGAGTAGTCTGTGTACACAGCTTTTTGGAGACACAGCTGTATTAGCCCTCAGAGAATGTTCCACCCCAGGGATGGAGCTGGGCTCCTCCTGATAGGCAAGCAGCAATATTTTATGGCAGGGTGACTGTAAACCATATCAGTGCTTGGCTGAAAAGTCACCATGAGAGATGCTGCTGCATATTCAAATGTGCTTGAATTTAATCTAGGCCTTGTGGGGAAACAAGCATCTCATCAAGGCCTAGGAAACCAGTTTCTCTGAATGGTTTCAAGGGAGTTAATTTCTTGTTGGATGTCTGTCCCTTTGGGTGGCTGGCACTGGTTAGCCATGGTGCCCTGGTTTTCAGGGAATGCTGTCTTCATAGGAAGTGTGGAGCTGGATCAGACCCACAGCATCAGGTTCTAAAGTAGCATTCCTGTTCTCTGGTAAAGAAGTGAATGTTTTGTAATTGCAGATCAGCATGAGATAGTGCACTTGTTGGGGTTTTTTTAACATTAAGGAAAAAAAAATCACATGCCTCTGTGTAAAGAGGATTAATTAGTGACTGGATGCAAGCCATTTGTGTAAAATGCTAAATATTGTTCTTCTGGAGAGTGTATCAGCTAGAACTGGCCAAGTATTGAAGTGTATGTTTGCCTTTTCTCCCATGGACTAATTCATTAGAGTAATTACGATTAGAAATCTCCTACAGAGATGTACATGGAGGAGGAAAAGAGGGCTTTGGCTAAAAATTAGCTTTATGGAAATCTTGTTTCCAGCTGCCTCTATTTTCAGTCCTTCTTCCACTCAGACTTGCTTCTTCCCTTTCACTACTGATACTGGTTAATTGTTCAGTAAAAGCACTAATGCTCTGTCACAGCGCAGACAGAAGGTAAGAAAAAGGATGTTTCTACCTCTGTCTGCTTATTTCTGCAGTTGTGAGCTAAAGAGTGACTTCCTTGCAGGCATGCAGGGAGCTGAGGAGAAGCAGGAAGGGGAACCACCACCCACCATTGCCACTGTGCCCACTGAGCACAGGGTAGGTGCTGTTCAGCTCCCAGCAGGGTGTTCTGATAGTTTCTGTTCTCTCCTGCTCTGGCTGAGCTGACTCACAGTCACCTCTTGCATGGCTCTCCCACCCTTCTGGGAAGCTCTTTCCTCACCCAGGTAGCTGTTTCTTCCCTTGAATTTTGGCAGCTGGCTCCCTTTCTCTGCCCCCCATGCTGAGCTGTGGGAGATGTCTCCCCAGCAGCCCACGAGGTTGGGATGGAGCCCTTCCACCCACTCTGAACTGCGGCTTAAAAGATGGGGTGACCTTACCACATCCTTTAAAAGACATGAGAAAACTCTGAGTCATTTTTAGATTCTAAAACCTTGCCACAAAAGGAGCTTGGATGCGAAAGCTGGAGCACACCAGAGGATGGCTGGGGTGAAGTGTTGCTGTGGCACTGTGCTCTCTGCCACAGGAGAGCTGCTGCTGTTTTCTCCCAGGAGAGGCTCTCCCCGTGTGCCTCTCAGAGTGCTGCAGGGGCTATACCTGTGGCACAGGCTGTGCTTATTTATATTTAATAGGATCTCACCAGATTTTGATCTGTGCTGCCTCTTAGGCTCAGCCTTTTCACCATTTCTTTTCACACTACTCCTCCCACCACCCTCCCCTTGTCTGAAGGCCAAGGCAGAGCAGGATCTCTGGTCCCCTCTTCCATGTCCTGATTTCAAATCATGATGAGAGCTGCCTTTTTAATGCAGGCTTTGCTGTAGTGTCTGAACAGCTTTCTGCCTCCCTCATCATGCAGGCACACAGGGGGCTCTCTGCAGGAAGAATGCTAAAAGATTATTGTTTCAGCTTATAAAAAAAAAAAAAAAAGAAACCCCAACAATTATTTCCTTCTTGCTTTCATCAGATTGCATCTTCTGTGGGATGCTTGAGCTGCTGCCTCGAATGCAGCTGGTGTCTGATGCTCTCCCATCCCAGCAGCAGCCTGTGCTGTTAGCAGGTCAGTTTGCAGCTCGGTACCAGGGCTGCTCAGGTGTCAGTGCCTTGGGAGGTGATTGGGCAGGTAACTCCTACTGGCTGCCAGTTTTGGTCCTCTCAAACCAGCTGCAGCTGTGCTGGGAATGCCACCGGGGTGTGAGAAGAGAAGGGTAGGAGCCTAACATTGAAAAATTAACAAGAACATCTTCTGGTTCAGAGGGCTTTGGGCACAAGGAATTGTTAACAACAGGCAATTTAGGAAGGAGACACTTGCAGTAAGATACGCAGCAGCTAAGATAATGGAGCACTGAAAAGGTATTTTGAGTTGTGTGTTTTATTTTATTGTGTGTGTGCATCCTTGAATATCTCTTAGAGTTGAATGTTAAATGTCTAATGTGGGTTAGTAATGATAACTGCACTTTCTGCTGCTGCTCCAGAAGTGGGCAGACACCCTATGAGCACGTCTGAAATATCTCTGTTCTGGGTGAGTCCAGCTCTGCACTTGGCTCCTCTGTAAATGGTTTTCTGCTCCAAAACCATCTTTTTTTTTTTTCCTTTCTTTTNGTCTATGTGACCATTACTTTTTGAGGTCCTTCACCCTAAACAAGCTAAATCTATGTCCCACGGTGAATTCAGAAAGGTTAGTGCTTAATGAATTGGAATAGAGCTAAGATTAGCAAAGCAGTTCATTGGAGAGGCTTGACAAGAACAGTAGTTAAAAGTTTCAGTCCCTTTTTAGGTGAGGAATTTGCATGAGTATTAATGTGGCAGCACAGCAGGGGAGCACAAAATACATGAAAGTAAATTGGCATCTTTGCAGCAAGCGCTGGGCAAGAAGTTTTGGTGGTGTGAGGTGCTGTAGGCACAACAGGCAGCAACTCCATCAGGATCTGTTGCAGAAATGGGGCATCCCCTGAAAAAACCTGAAAAAACCACAAGTTTAGTGATGGACCTCCCTTGCCCCAGACTTCTGTGCTTGCAGATCCCACAGCATCGTTAAAAAACTTTAATCATGCAGCTATTTTGTACCCTAATCAACTTTTCCTTGCTGCTTGGAGAACAGCAGCTGTGGGGGTTACTCACTGAATGAATCATAGGGAAAATTAGTAGTTGTCTTTATGAATTATCCCCTCACCCGCTAACCAGGTTTCTGGTTAGGGTTTTTGTGTTTGGTGGTTTGGTTGGTTTTTTTTCTTTCTTTTTTAAAATTGTATTTAGCATTAGATTTTAGCTTAATGTGAATGTCTGGGGAAGTCCTGGTGATTTAGATACTTATATAACTTGGCCCTCCTCTGTGGAACTTCAGCATTTTGCTGAGCTATTGCACAGTGTTTAAATGAAACATGTTTGGGGGTTTTATATGTATGATAGTTTGTTCTGTTGAAAGGAACTAGAGCTCTCCAAACCATTTTTCATTGTAACACCTCTAATTTTTTGCCAAACTGGGGCTCCATTTCTCCTTCAGCCTCACTTTTTCCTTCCTGGCAGAGTTGCATTTAGCCCTGGAGCAAGGGCAGGCACCTTGCTCACCCTCTGTGAAGCATCTCCAGGTGCTTCTTGTTCTGGGTGTAGGTGATGAAGGTGTCAGGAGTGGCTGTGCCTGGCCCTTGGTGTGACCATTCAAAGGGAGTCCTGCTCTCAGCAGAGGGTTCATGTGCTGGGAGAACTTCTCAAATCAGTCTGTAGTAACGTGCCAGCTGAAGGGTTTCAGTGGCTTGCTGTTGGCCAGCTGGCTTTTCAAACAGCCACCAGCCTGTAGCTGATGGTTTCCAGACCTCAGGTCTAGTGCTTGGAAAAAGTAGAAATAAAATCAAGCACCAATCATGAGCTTATATAGGCTGCATAAATGTTAAAAGGAAAAAAAAAACCAAACCCCAAAACCAACTCCAAACCCTTTTATTTAATTACAAAGAACTTTGAATTGCTACTGGATTATTTTTGTTCTTTTTCTTGCTTTACATTTTTAATAAAATTATTCTTTTCCATTTATTTAATTTTTAAAGTACATTTCAAAGCCTTGCCCTTGCATTTCTGCTCCCTGAGCGTTGCTGCCCTCCCTCCCTGGCTCCATTAGAGCAGTGGCATTTCTGGGTTGAGCTGAGCTGCTGCCATCCCTGTCCTCCCTCCCTGCCTTCCCTGCCTCTCTGTCCCCTGGGATGGCTCAGGCCCAGGAAAGGCTGGCAGAGCTGGGAGCCTGGATGCTGCTCTGTGCTCCCTGCAAGGAGCTGACCTGAGGAGACAGCACACACCCCTGGGATTTCCTGCTCACTGCCTGCACGGGCTCTTGCCCGGGGCCTTGCTGCCAGTGGTTTTATCTGCTGCTGAAATGTTTTAATTTTCCAATTGATCTGAGATTCAGCAGGAGGAAAGCTGCCTCCTGGAAGGAGTTGGAGTGTGCAATGCCAAGTACTGTCCTGGCTGTTTTCAAGGATCAGTTTTGGTTGACCACAATCTCTCACAGAGCAAAAAAGGATTAACAAAAACTAATTTTTTTTTTTCCCCAGGATTTGAGCGACATAAATAAACAATTAATGTAGCTTTTCTGAGAAGTGTGAAGGGATGTATTTTCTTTCCCTTGCAATTTTTAAATGTCTGGGATGTGGGGCAGCTCCTTTCACTGAACCCTGAAGCAACACAAGTGCTCCAGGAAGAATTAAAACACAGTAGTTGTGGTGAGCTTTATGTTGCAATTATCCACTCTAGGGCTTTAAAAAAGAGACTGTCAGAAGTGCTTTCTTTATTGCCAGCTGGAAAGATAAATGTAACCTCTTAAATGTTTCTTGGTTTCTTTTGGGTTGATGGATTTTATTTTTTTTCATTTGCTTGTTCCATCATTGTTTATTTATTTTTAGCAAAAGAAAAATGATGGTGCTGAACTAAGTGGTGGTAAAGGAATTAGCTTTTCAGGGAGAAACTCCACTGCTTTGAATCTCATAACCTTGCAGCAGGACATGGGAGTTTTGTAGATTCTGCTGTACATTGTGCAGTAGGAGACAACTGGAAGAAAATAATACCCAACTGGGAGCTAATGCAACACAATAACAAAGAGGGCTCCCACAAACCTCAGTGACAGCAATTCAGATTTCCTTTTCATTCTTATCCACGGGCCTGCAAACCAGAGGAGCAGAACTGTAGTCTGGGAAACTTTCCAGAATAATTTGCAAGCAAATGAGGGATGCAGCCCTGTCTCCTCTGGAGAGGCTCTTTGCCTGCCTTTATCCTGCTTTATCCCAGTTCCCTGTGTGTCTCCCAGAGGATGGGCAGGGGAGTGGCTCTGTGGGATTTCTCAGCTGTCAGTAAAGCACCAGGTCCCTTGGCAGACCTGCTGTCCTTTGCTGGGATGATACTTTCCCTGTTTGTCCAGATATTGAATATATTCTTATAGACAATGCTTCTGTATTAGGACTTATTTCTTTTAAATTCAGACAAAGCAGTGAAAGGTGATTTGCTGCTTCTCAGTGTCCCAGCAGATGGGTGGAGGAAAGCACTGCCACAGTGTTTTCCTGGTCTCAGAAATTGTCCTGCCACTGCTGTAGATGCTGATGTGATGCACAGACCACAGACACTTGTGATAATATTTATCTTTTCATCTCTTACCCTGGGCTTTTGTTGAACTGAGTATATGTGAGAAAGTACTGGAAAGGGATAACCATTAAATCTTAATTTTTCAGGTTAAATTCCCAGGCTATGAAGGTAAACAGCTAGGATTTTCTGGTTACACCAGTTTCTTTTTTTTTTTTTTTATTTTCTTTTCTGAGTGCCTGCAGGCAGAAAGGAAGTGTTCACTGCCCTACAAAATCCTTCTAAAGTGTGAATCACAGTTATGATTTATTTTTAAATACATTGATATACAGGTTAAGTCAGAACAGGTCTGCTGTTTTTGCCTTTAATGCAATACTTCTATACTTTCTGCAGTTCACAATGAATTCTAGAGTAACTTCAAATCTTTGAATCTGGAATGAAATCCCGACGAAGCTTTAACGGAAAAAAAAATTGTTCAATGCTTTCAGTTTCAATAAGATATAGACATTTAAAAAGCTTACACACATGGAAAAAAAGCAGATCTGCAGAGTTTTTAACACTGGCTTTTCCACATTTGGTCCCACTTGCTGAATTCACAAAAAGCACAGGACACATCTGCAAAGCCTCCAATCCCAGTGTGTCAGAGGATGTCCAGTAATCTGGGAATTAGCCCTTCCCTTGGAGGGAGCAGATGCAGAGAGGTTTGGATGCCTGGGCAGCCTTCCTTTATTTTGTGAAAACCCATGTGCATGACCTTGAACAAGAGGCTGAGTCACCTGGTAGCTCATTTCCCATCTGGAGAACGGGGATGATAAAAGCTCTGGCCACTAAACCAGGACAGATTGCAGAAGGATGAAAGCTGCTGCAGAAGGCAGGAGATCAGTGTGTTCCATCAGTTTGTGTCTTTGGGAAAATGTTACTAAACATTTTCAAAACCCAGTTGAACAGAGCTGTTGCTGGGGGAGAAGCAAGCAGGAAGGCAGAGAGCAGCACGGGGGAGTGGGGGCTGTGAGCTGCCCAGGGCTGGGTGTGCCTCCTGCTTCAGCTGGAGGAGCAAGCAGGAGATGCCTTGGCTTCCTTCCCAAAGCTCTGGTGATCCCAAATCCAGGTGATGCCCTGTTGGGGGTGCAAACTCGTGGGGAGGTCAGGGCTGTGCCCTGAGTATCCTTGTCCCTGCTGACTTAGGGACACAGGGCTGTTGCTGCACATCCTGAGCCAATTTTGCTTTTCTTTGACTTCTGTTGTGCTTTTTACCCATCCTCTGTTTTTGTGATGTGGTACAAGTGTAACCACTCAAAATCCATACAGACAGATTTTGCAGCAATATTGGTCTTTTCTAGTGAAAAGACTGGAAATCATTATTCTTTTTGACAGCCCAACTTCTCCAGAGAGTGAATAGGAAGCATTATTCTTAAGTAATGAAGGGATAAAATGAAATTTCTCAAAGCAGTAATATATTCAGCTTCAGATTTGAAATGTTCAAAACATTACTCTGTGACTGCAAAAAATTACTTTGGCCAGTGTAAAATGCCAGGGAAATTCTACCCTGGATGGTTTGTGATTTGGGGAAAGAACATCTCATCTTATATTGATGGTGCTCTCTCACATATCTATATCTATATTTTTAAAAATTTTTATTTCTTTTTTACAAAAATCAAAGACAAGTACTTTCAGTAACTGGGAGAGAACTGCCTCGTGATGACTCTTTTTTTCTGCAAGTAGCAGAAAAAGCAAGCATTAGAGGTTGGTGTTAAAATAGTACCTTGCACCTCTCTTTAAGGATATCAGTCTTTTCTGCTATTCAAAAGGGAAGCAGAACAAAAACATTGTGGGCAATATTTTATAATAGAACAATGAGCCTGAATAGCTGGATTTAAAACCCCCTGTTTCATAAATATTTCAAAGAATCTTCACAGATTTAAACTTCGTTTTTTTATCATTGCTTTCCTTATTATGCATCAGCTTTTAAGTTCCACTGTGAAAGAAAACTTCACAGTGAAGGATGTTATTATCAGTATGCAGTGGCACTTTTATGTACTGATTATAATGAAGCCTCTCCACATCACTTTCCTTCATGACTTTCATTTCTGCACCTAAAATGAAAAGGAATAAACGCACCTTTTGCTCAGCAAATATTTTTATAAGGTCAGCAATTGACTGCTGAGTGTCAGAGTGCTTCAGGGTTTTTCTGGACGTGCCCAGTGATATGTGGTGGGCAGTGGGGAGCCACAGCCCTCTGGTTTTAGGCATATCTGTTCTCATAAGGGCACCTGTAAGGGGCTTTTTGTGATCAGAGGCACTTGCTGCAATGCACAGTTTTCTATGTCACAATATCCCTCATCCTTTCCCATTTGTCTGGTTGCAATAGCATTTGTTTCAACGCATCTACAAACTCTGCTGATGGTCTGAGACTGCAGTGATCCTGGGAGTTCTTGAGTGGCAACCTCTGGCATTTGTTCAGGTAATGTTGAGCAATATTAAAAAGCAAACGGCAAGAGAAGAATGTGCTGCTGTATATATTTAAATTATAAATACTGTTGGATATCTTCAAAACAGGGCACAATGATCTGCCACTGAATCTTTTATGCAAGTCTTTGCAGAGGCAGTACAGAAATCTGTCTGAGTGGTAGGGGAAGACTCTGCTGTGGAAAGCTTTCCCAGGTACCCCAGGGTGTGAAAAATCCCTCTTGGCGACGTGCTGTGAACGAATGGTCGAACTTGGGCTGCCTGCACTTGCAGTCTGCTTATTTCCTGTTATTTACGATGTTTTGTTAATTCCATTTTCTTATTAGCAATAAATAATGTCCATGTGCTGGCTCTCACAGCTTTATTTTACAATAAGTATTAATGCAGTGTAGCTGGCCAGTGCTTCCATACCCCATGACACACAGTGTGAAGCTAGAAGAGTTAAAACAGTGATAGTTCAGTTCCTGGTGCAGTTTTCTATGTTATAGAAAGGTCTCTTTAAAACTAAAGTGGGGTATTTCTGCAGCTCTAAAACACACCAGGTATTTTCAGGCATCCGTTTTTGGTCTATTGCTAAGAAACAAACTTAATAAATATAAATGAAGTTGAGCTTCATGCTTTTAGCAGATCCAAAGTGCTCCCTCTATGACTATAAAGCTGGTGCTGCCATCCCATATACCCTCATTAGATGGACCAGAAAGGCTGCAGAGTCATCTAGCTTTCAGATTATGACATACCATGCTTCCCTTTGGCAGGCTTGGCATTGGAAATGATAGTAAGGTTAGTTATTTACTGTTTTTTTTCTTGGGGCAGAGCTGTCCACTTGCCATCAGAACAACCATGAGCAGTAAGTGTACACTGATTTATCTCACTTTTTTCCCCCCTGTTTAATATTTTAATACTGGGATTGTTGGGCTGGTGTGTGATGTTTATTTATCTGTCTGTTTTTACTTCTCCTGGCCTGTTTTCTGAGTGGAAAGGGCAGTCTGTCAGGCTGGCATGGAGCGTGCTCACAGCCCCAGGTCCTGCACTAGAACACCCCATCTCTGGGAAAGGAGGGGAGCAGGGTTATCACCTCAATCCACCCTAGGTGTGCTGCTTTCTTACAGCCACTATAAATACTGCTTTGATTGGCATGGTAAAGGATTGTATTTTTGGCACTGCAGGTACACACAGGGCTGCAGTTTAACATCATCATGTGCTGCTGATTTCCAAGTGAGCCATCCTCACCTTGACATTTCGGTGCCTGCAGTGGGGCTGCAGGGCTGCTGGCTGCTGGGCAGGTGACACTGGCACGCTGTCCCCACCCGCCTCACCACGGGGATGGGCAGCACTGAAGGTGGAGAGGCTCCAGAGGAGGTATGAACACGAGGGAGGATGGAAACCTGGCTGTGTGTGAGGTGTGTGCTGCTCCTGGGGATGCTTTCCCCAGAGATGAGCTCTGGGAACAGATGCAGAAATGCTGTTTTCTCAGCTTCATCTCTGTCTCACTCTATGCCTCCATCTCCTCTCCTGTTTGGTTTGCTAATCTGATTTATCAGCCATCTCCCTGTAAAGTATAGGATTAACTTTTGTGTGGTATTTCAAGCTCTATACTCGTATTCAGGATACTTAGTAAGGTAAATAAGGCACACTCCAATATCAGGGATGCATTATTAGCCCCTGGTGCTTTCACCTGACATCTTTTTCTGCAAAAAATGTTTGCCACTGATGTTTCAAAAAAACCCTTTATTTTGTACAGCTTTTTAGTATCATGACTTTCCAGATCATCTCCATGTACTTCTGGGTTTTATTTGTGGTCAGTAAGCAAGTAAATCTTTGATAAGTTTATTTTGCTTACAATGGGAATGTATTTCTCCACAGTCTGAGCTGACTGAAACTGTTTCATGTTTCTAGTAGTGTAGACATATAATAGTCTGCAGATTGCTTGATAATTCCCAGGTGGGTAAAATTAGAAAGGAAAAAAAAAAGTGAAATTAAAAGATCGTTTAAATGATAGCCCTTTGTTCTACCTTGTTAGTTAACATTCCAAACAACAATGTACAAACTGCATAATTTGTTGTGTGAAAATGTACCCAGTGTGGAGCCATCTGTGTACCAGTTGACACTATTTATTATCAAAAGGGACACAGCAATAGCTGGAAGAGTCCCTATTCCCAACTAACCATTTCCAGTGTGACTCTAAATTATTGATTTACATTCATTCTCTATTAACCTATTATGAGTTCATCTGCTGCTTTTAGCTCTCCTATCATGTTGATGTATTTCTAATTTACCAAACTGAATGGTGATTTACTTCAAAGATGTTGGGATGAATTGTTCTCCAGTGAATATCTGAAAGCCTCTTGTGCCCCGGGTAACCTCTTTGATTTGAAATCTTCATTGAGAGTTGTGGTATGTAACAAGCCCAGCAGCAATTCCCTGGTAATCTTGGAAATGTCCCTTTTCTTTCTACCCTCCCCAATCTGCTGAGTAAATGCTTTTATTTCCAAAAAGAGCATTTGTGAGATAATGTGCTTGGTGTCTTTGGATGGAATGACCATTCTGGTATTTCTGGGCTTTGCCCAAGGTGCTCATGGCCAGTGGGAGTTGGTTTTCATGTCTGTTTAGTAGGGATATCCCATCTCCAAAGTACTTTGGGTTTACTGGGTCCTGTATGTGATGTAATTGCAGTTGGTGGCTCTTTTAGGCTTACTCTGCTTGAGTGCATTTTGTTTTGTCCTAAAATGCATGTTTGCATATTGTGCAACCACTGGGGAAACCACAGAACCATATAGGAATTAAGTTATTGCTAAAATTGCATTTTCCCAGTTAACTTACATGGTAAAATAAATTCTGAGAATGTTTGAATTAGAAGCTGTGACTTAGAAATAATTTTTGAGAAAACTATGATGCAGTAGTAGAGTGAAAGTCAAAAAGTTACACAAATACTATAATGAAGAGAAATTCTATGTTCTTAGATTTGACTGATTTTGAAGACATCTATTTTGATCAGTACTGAGTGTGATATGGAATTTCACCTTTTCTCTGGAATTACAAAAGTATCACTGATACTTTGTGCTGTTGACTCAGTAAAGATGGTTTTACCAGCATTCATGAAGAATGCAATGAATAGCTCACAGTATCTTGTTTTGAACAACTCTGTGTTTCCTTTTCCTGTGGCTGCATAAGCCACTGTGCCAAATAACTCCTGCCTAATGTGGGTGATACCCACAGGGCTCCTGGGGAGATCCAGCAGGTGATGTGGGAGGGTTCTGGTGACATTAATGGTGGCAGCTGCCTCTCAGTGCACCCACAGAGGTGTCAGCTGTAGCTGGTGGCAGGGGACAGCTGTGCAATGGGCTGTACTGGCACTTCAGAGTGGGGAGAGCCTGCCCTGGGAACTCTGGTGAGACTCTGGGACTGACTGGTCCTGGTGAGTCCCTCCCAGTGTGACCAAAGGGTGCCAAAGCTGCTGGCCCTGTGGGAGACAGGGCCTTTGGGCTGGAGCCTTGCTCAGGACGGAGAGCTCGGCAGGAGCAGGGAGAGCCTGCAGGCACCAGGACCATCTCTCCTGCTGGCTCATGGAGGCTCTCTGTGTTCCTCCAGGAGCTGCTGGGCTCCTTGGGGTGTCTGCTCATGGGGCAGGGCTCCTGATGAACCTGGCCTTGTCATCCCATGTCCCTCCTCATTTCCAGCCTCAGGGGACACACCTTCCCTCTTGTGTGCAGTCACCAAGGGCTCCTCAGTGCTGCTGCAGCTGCAGTGGCAGAGCCACTCTGTGTGACATCCCTCCTGGGTGCTGCCACTGCTGAGCTGGACTCGAGGCTGGTTTAACTTGCTGGTGGGAGGGGACTGGCTCAGATTCTGCTGTGCAACTGCAGCAGAATAGAAAGTGTTCAAAATGAAATGTGCTCATCCTTTCCTTCCCTACGCCCCAGTCTTCACCCTGATCTCCAGGAGCACCACGTGATGTCCAGATGGTTTTGTGAGTAGTTCAATTGTGAGGAAAGGATCTCTTCCAAGTACTGTAACACCATGCAACCTGACTCAAATATGTATTGTGGCTCAGAGGCAACATCTTGGTTTATTCTATTAAAGTATAATTAATTACCATTTCAATAGGGCTACTAGGTGTGTGTATTCACCCAGTGCATTGAAAAATAATAACAAAGCTTCTTATTATCTAATGGATGATGTTATACATTGTGAATGCAACCTATTAATATGGAAATACTGGCACATTCATCCAGGATAATTTGTATGGTGTGTTTCCTGACCTAATAATGAAAAAAGTAGGTTAGCTTCCAAGTTTTCTGAGATGGGAATTAAACCTTTATAGCAAGAAAGTCTTTGATAGTTTTACAGAAATGGCTGAAACTTGCAAACCTTGCATATTTAAAATGGTTTATTCCACAATGATGACTTGGAGATATTTCTAATTAATTGGAGTAGTACATCACCGCCAAATTTCCTTGGCTTTCCCATTATCTCACTGTTGTTTGCAATTTAATGGAATTAAAAAGCATTGAAAGATACAGCTTACCAAACATGGTGTAATCTGAGAAAATATGGGCTCATAAGGAGATTTTATAAAATGTAGTTTACAGAAGCTTATGGAAAGCAGTTTTCTTCTTCAGGAAGCATTAAATCAAGCATTGAGCATTACAGGTGTTTTATTGTTGCTAGAGAGTGTATAGTGTGGGGTGCCCATAAATACTGAACTGTTTGCTCTGAGCCTGGCTAGCTTTTTGCCGAAGGTGTATTTGTGAAGCAGCTGTTGTATTTATGGCCATCTCTAAGATGGTTTCAGTGTTTAATCAATATCTGCTCTAGCCATCAAAATGATGACCTTCCTGTCGGAGCTTTGCTTCCTTGCCAGTGTAAATGTGAGGTGCTGAGCTGTGTTTCAGGAATACAGAGATTGCCATGTTGCATTAGAGCTGATGTCCATCAAATGCCGGGCTCTCAAGGTGCACCTGTGCTGCAGGCAAAGGTGTGCCTGCATCACAGGCAACTCCATTTGCTTCAGCCAAAGGCCCTGACAGCCCCTGCCATCCCTTCATCCTGACGTGTCCCAGCTCTTCCTCCTCCTGATGTGCCCCAGTTCCACTTTGCTCTGGCTGCAGTGTGGAAGGCAGATGCACACGGGCAATGAGGAGGCAGAATGAGAAGATCAAGCTTGGACAGTGTTGCAGGGGGTTTTTTGACTCTCGCCCCAGCCCCTGTGATGTTAGAAAACACTGAGTATGTGAGCCTTCATCTCTGAGTGGTGCTTCATGCTCTGAAGAAGCTCATTTTTGATGGACTTCTCTGTGCATTGCTTACTGTCATTTTGTATTGTTCAGTGAAAACACATCCTTGAGCTCTCCTGCTGTGCAGGCATAAATTCTTTTAAAGATTGTGCACTTCTCCAAAGCTTTCAGTATCTCTTCAGCTAAATCTCACAGCTGTGGTCTCTCACCCAGCAGATATCCTGCCCCCCAGATGCTCAGATAGTAACTTTTTAAATATAGCACACCTTGGTAGTAGCTGGTTGTGAGAACAGTCATGTTCTGTAAAGTGTTTTCTGAAAGAATGGTTACTGTGCGCATGAAGCTTTCTTTTGGGTTTTCTGCTGTTTTGCTTTGCCCATTTAATATTTGACTGTTATCCACCTGATGGCACATAGGTGTTCTGCTTGAAGAGCAGAGACTTTGCTTTTTCTGCTTCTGGTCTGTTAAAACTTTGTGTCCTGTGCTGAAAATGGAGAGTGCTGTATATGCTGGACCTTTTTGTTTCCCTCATGAACACCTGTGATGCACAAGCGGTACTGAAACTGCCACATTTATATTTTTTGAGAGCAGTAACTTCTGACAGAGTCACAAGACAAATTCAGAGAGGGGCTGAGCATGTTCTGGTTCTGCCTTTGTACATGGTTGTGAAGATGGGAGAAACTTTATTGTGGGCCTGTTTGTAGTCACTTTTTGCAAGAAATTCCTAGTTTTATTTTAGACCCAGAAATGTGGTTGAAGAGAATGAAATCAGGGTGTGAAGAACATGCTGGTATTGGAAGGAGTGGCAGCTTGTATTTGCTTGGTGATTTTGAGAGGCTTTATAATAGTAATAGAAATGTTGGGGGCTGGATAGGTCTGGTATTTGAGTGTTTTAAATACTTATTTATTTTTAAAAGTGGACTCAAACAAGTGCTTTGTAGTATGATAAATTATTTATCCAAAGGTTACTTTGGTTTTGGTCTGAGGAAATCCCAGTGAGAAGACAAAAACTATCAGGGACTTGGCTTCTGTGGAATTTCTAACAAGGCTTGATAGCACAGGAATTTAGGGGAAAAAAGTTATCTGAAATCCTGTTTACTCATAGTTGTCTGTTCAAATTCCACTGCAGGAATGAGAATTGTTTTAGCATTCCCAGTCCTTGGTTTTTTAATGTTTGTTTTCAGAAGTAAAATTAGATTGATCTCAGAATAATCAGGTTTGTTTCTTTTTAATATGATGTTATTTTCTGTGTGAAATGACATGCTTTCATAGAAGTAAATGTTGAACTACTCTGAGCCATCCCACCTCCTGGAGACCAGGGAAAGCTGGTAGAGTATGGGCAGGCAAGAGAGCTGCAGAAGGTGGAAAGAGAAGAGAGTGCAGATATCCCCTCATCCCCACTCCCAGGGATGCAAGGCCACAGTGCAACTTCAGAACGTGCCAGAACCCCTCTTTTAGGAGGACAGCTGGCTTGCACCCTGTCCCAAACCAGATGCCATGGCACAGCCCTCCAAGTAAACCTTGCACTGTTTCAAAGAGGGAAAATATGCTCCCCTAATCTTTGGAGACCAAGCATGTCCATTGGAGTGAGTGACAGGCTGGGCATGACCTCCTCCTCAAAGCTTTGGGTTGGGGATTTCTGTTGGCAGCATGCTTTAAAGGGTAAGGAGCATTGCTGCTCGTTAATTAGTAAAATTTGAGCTGACTTCAAGTGGTGCTTGGAAACATTAGCTATCAGAGTTTGGATTCATGCCCTTGAAGAAAAATGAGTTTTATGTTACTTTTCCATTTCTCATTAATAATTCTCCTTCTCCTAAATGCTTCAGCTCAGGAGGCATGAGCAGCTCTGGGCAGATGGACCATGCTGCAAGCCTGTGCTATAAACCAGGAGTCTTTTGGGGACACATGACCAGCTCTGGTGGAGGTGCTGGGTCTGGCATGGCCAGCAGTGAGGGAGGCTTTGGAAAGCCCTGGGGAGCCCCTGTCACTGTCATTGCTGCACTAGGCAGGAGATCAAAGTGACCAGCTCTTGATGGCTCTCTAAATTCTGTGCTCCTGCATCCACCTCACAGTGGCCATCACCAGCTGTGATGGCAGCACCCTGTATCACCTTTCTCCTCTTTCACCCCAGCAGAGAGAGCTCAGCCTTTTCCTGGCTTTCTGAACCCTCACACTGCCAGTGTTTTAGGGCTGCTGGAGCTTTGACTTTCAGCTCAATGCTGAGGTGTGGATCTGAGGCAGCAGTTTTGGACCCCGCTCCAGTTGCCCTGGGTACAATCACTCCCTGCCATTTGGGGTTTGAGCACAGGGCCCTGGCTGTGTGCCCCACCTCCAGTCTGGGCTGGGAAGTCTCTGGACATATAGCAGGTATCTATGGGCACATATTGACAGGCAGAGGGTTGGAAACCTTCCAGGATTTCCCTGATTCTATTGACAAACTGGTCAGTGTCCCTGTAATGTTGCTGAAGCTGTCCAGAGAAAGAAATTGTGTCAGTGCCAAATGCTGTTGTCAGTGTGGTCCTGTGTGATGGATAAACAGGTCTGAGAGTAACCAAATGGTTAATCTGCCCTGTAGATAGAAATGCTCTTTAGATATAATAAGACCTGCCTCTTTTATAAAATTAGAACATGAATGTGCACAGACATTATGTAACTGAGAAGTGAGTACTGTATATGGCAACATGATGGATTAATATATATTGAAGGCTTTGATTGTTTTCCTTTCTTTCCTTCTGGTAGTTTATGGAAACATATGAAAAGTTTTCAAATGACCTTTCAAATTAGCTTGTAACCTGTGTATTTGATCATCATTTTCTGTTCCCTGAGTCAGCAGTGTTTAAGGATTCATAATTCAGTATTTCAAAAATTGTCAGTGGCTTCACTATATGAAATTTTAAATATTCTGACTGTACTTCTGGCATTCAGTGGTTGTATTTGTTCATTCGAATGTAATGGATATTCAATAGCATCTATTATCAGCCTGATCCAGAAAATATACTTGGGTTATTACATGTGCCTACACTTGATGTAAATTTAAATCATTTTCTGCCAAGAGGTCTGGTAAAAAAGAATACATTTTTTTCCACATTTTATGAAGATTCAGTTCAGAATTTTTGAATTCATGGAAGAGACGTTTGTGGGTGAAAGAAGGATCCACCTCCCTGATGCTTCTGCACAAAGCAGGGTGTTAGTTCCCTACTTCTAGCAAACCTTTCTGTGCTCTTTGAATCATCTTCTGCATTTTACTGACTTGCAGAGACTGCAACCTCTGTTCATCATAAGCATATGAGTATTTTTCTGAAGTGGACACAGAAATGGATGATGTTGATAGTAACGTGTTCTTTACAGTTTTTTATATTTTAAGAGTGTATATTTCACCTGCTTAACTGAGCCAATATGAAAAATTGGATACTTTTTCCTACAGGCTGATGTGTCTGTGTGGGACTCTGGCATTCTGAAGGACAGGTGCTCCCTGGTGTAAGAGCTGGGCAGTGCTGAGTGTTGTCTCTGGAGCCAGCTGGTTCTCACTGTGCTGAGCAGGCAGGTGTAAGGATCAGGAGCTGCTGAAAGGAGGCTCTGTTTGGGTTTTCTATTTTCTGCAGCCCCAGCCTCTGAGCCAGGAACAGGCACGGTTCACTGACCTGGTGAAGGATATCAGGGAAAGGAGCAGTTTTGCTGAACTCACAGAACGTTTGAGATGGGTTGAAACTCCAGTGAACTTTGTTTTTACAGTGGCCAAGCAGTTCATTTAGGTCAGGAATAGGGAACTGTGTTTGGTGTGAACAGAAGAATTTTCATCTGGCTTTATTTATCATTCTATGAATTAATCCCTGGAAAGAAGAGTTGCATTTTGAAAACTGACTGCATTCATAGGAACTGCTATAACATGGCTTATGCTGCCATAGCAACATAGGAGTGCAATGAGTTAGAAATCTCCCAGTTATTAGAAAACCTGAATTAAGCCAAATATTGAACAAATTGTGTTTGCATAACACCCAAGGTTCTGCCTTCTCTCATGAGGTTTTGACCTCCTTTCAGGTAAAGGGGTATCCTTGATTCTCAAGAATCAGGCTTGACTGAGAGAAACAGTTTATTTTATGCTGCAGGGTATGAGAATTGCTGTGCTGTGGTACTGGATGGCAAGTCAGATTTGTGAACATATATTTAGGCTGCTGACTGTGCTCAAAGCTGTCTTGAAGAATATTTTAAAAGGTTGTGAAAAATGGTAAGAAAAACTAATTTCTGTACCTGACGTTCCCTTTTTGTGAAACAAAGATGCTTATATTTATTTCTACATAATGACAGAAGAATCCAAAAATCCTATGAAAATGGAGTTTTCTGAAAGGTGAAAAAATAGCAAGAAGGTAATATTAGCAAAGACTCTAATGAATTATTTGGTTTCCACCTAATGTTTGAGGAGAGTACTGAGGCTGGTTTTGAAAATATTGTGAGGCCAAGAATTCTGTATTGCCTTCTGTATGAAATACCTCTCCATTGGGATAAAAAAAAGAGGACACTTCCTGTGGAGTGTTAATGGGAAGAAATTTCTGGAAAATATTTATTAGGATCATTTCATTTAGAAAACACCCTGCCATTATTTTAATGCCAGGAAGAATGATTCTTTGAGCTCTCAGAGCATGTAGAAAAACCTTGTCTTTCTTGTGTTGTCAGCGATAAAGTTAGAGATGGAAGAAGAAAATGTGTTGTGGTATTGGCTATATTTTTAATCTTATTTTTGCTGATCTTTCTTATTTTAAATTTTATTAATGCATCTATTGTTTGATCTTTTGTCAGAGATTGCTAATGTCTCCAGACCACCTTTTCTGCTGTGATTTTATAAATACTTAGTTGCAATATCAATAAAAAACACCTGTGGGCTTTAATAAAGTTTTATTTGTTATGTATTTATTTGCCTGAAGCATTGAGTTCTGAAAGTATACTTTTAGTGCTGCTTTTCAAAAGCTTTCAAAATACTTATGATTGAGGGGATCAGGATTTTTTTTTCCTGTTTTGCAATGCTTCTAGCAAAATGTGTTTTTTAAAGATCCAGGTAATAGTACAATGCTGAAAAAAAAGCGCAAGTGCAGCTGTTTCTGAAACTTCTACTAAAGCACTGATAACTCTGTTGGTTTCCAGTAACACTGCAGTGCCATTAGACTGAAATATTGATAATTGCAATTAAACTTAGATTATTTCCCGTACGCTTTCTTCTTACAGTGCCTTTTGATGTGCTCCCTTTCCTTTAACTTACTAGCTCTGAGGTAGTTTCTTTCCTTCTGCAATTGACTCTTGGGCATTCCAGTTTGGCTCCATCACCTCTTTTTTTTCCAGTAGAGAACTTTTCCCAGCGCTGCTGCAGGGCCTGGGCCACCAGAGGCTGATTTTCCTTTCTGAAGCACCTTTGACCTCTCTGCTGTGGCTTCATGGTGTCCTCATTGTACATGCTGTGTGTATCTGCCACATACACAGCGCATGCAATGTGGACATAATGGGGCTCAAGGGCCGCCTGAGAACAGAAAAAAACACCTGCAAGAAATGTTGTTGTGGGCTTGGTTATATTCTGGATTTTGTTGTTGTTGTTGTTGTAGGATGTTACAACTTCCTTGGCGTGCGTGTATGCTGCTCTTGTGTATTAGAGGGGGTTTAAAAATTGTGTTGTAGAAACAGGAAAATAAGGCAGGGACAAGAACTCACAGGGTCATTGCAGATTTCCAGAGCTCTACAAAAGAAATCTATTTGCAGGACTTGCAGGAATCTAACTTTGGCTCCTGAGAGCAAGGTGATTCACTTGAGATACATGTATTCTATTAGTGTTATTTTGTGGTGTTTAATTTTTTTTGCACATTCTGTGCTTTGTACCATCATTGAGAGTTTGGGAGAAAAACTGCCTTTCTCATGGAACAATAAAATGTTGTGCAAATCTTGTATCAACTTTTAAATTTGGGCGTTTTTGTTGTTGTCATTGTTATCTTTTGTTTTGTTTTTATTTTTGGTTGGTTGGTTTGTTTTAAAAACCAAAAGAGCAAATCAAAGCCAAATCTTCTGATTTGTTTAAATAAAAAAATCCCAAACCCTATCATTTGTATCCTAGTATTTAAAAAATGCTATTCCATGAATAGTTTTTTTATGTTGTTCTTTTTTTCAGGCAGTTCTACTCACTCATCTACACTAGCAAACACAGAGCCATGTCCCATGTTTTCTCTGCCATGAATTAACACTTTTAAATGATGGGGTTTTTCACTAAGTGGTTTTGACAAACTGAACATTTGTGCGAATAGTAGTTACCCCTGCTAAGTGCTAAACTAAAAGGAATTAGATACTTAAAAGTGAAAATTATTGCAGGGGCAAGATATTGCACTTAAAGTGACTTGTGGAGGCTGAAAATGAAAGGTCATTCTCGACTGGACATAGCCTGAATCTCTAACGGGCCAAAATCTGCTTTCAGGAGCTGAAGCCCTGCTCAAGAGCAGGAACTGCTGTGCTCCTTTCACTGTGCTGAGATTAAATTTAAAAGGAGAGGTATTTGGTAGCATGGGACAGGTTTTCAGGGACAGTGAGGACATGCCAACAAACAACTCTCTTGGGGGAGCTGCACTGTGAGGGGGTATCACCTAAGGAGCCTCATCTCATTGCCTGTCCTGAGCCTACATGGATACAAATAAAGACCTGACAGGAGATGATGACAATTAGCTTCTGATGTTTAATAAAACAAGTGTACCTAGTGCAGAGAGCACCATGAAAGCAGTGCTTTGCTTCCAGGTATTTTCCCAGGAGGAGCTGGGATGTGACCCCTCAAAGCTCAGCCCTGGAGGTGTTGGCTGTGGCTGCTGGGAGCCGATGGAGCTCCTCTGACCTCACTCTGTGTCCCACTGCAGTGAAGGACTCCTGGAGGGCTGGGACTCTCCTCTGCCAGAGTAGCTTTGCTCCCTCTGGATTATTTTTTATTCCTCCCTGTAAATCACTATTTTCATTAATCCAATTGGTGGAAAAGGATTATAGCCTCAGCATAAAATCCGGCCGTAATTAAAAATGTAAAAGCCGCTTATGTTTTTAGGGCAAAGTTATTAGAGGAAGGTATCAACCCACCAATATTAATACCCCAATCTCAGCTAGGAGGCTGTTATCATGATGAAAGTGCCTGATAATGGCCTGGTTACTGAATATTTTATTTCAGATAACTTCTTATGTTTGCCTCTCATCTATGTGCACCATAAGCTGTCCACAGCAGCCTGCCTTTCATATGCTTTGTGGGCATTCTGGTTTTTTCAAATTTCAGGAAAACTCTTCTTTTTAGGAGCTAAACTAGCAATATTATAAAAGCAAGAAGACTTTTGTGACAGACTGTTCAGGGCACAAGGGCTGTGGGAATCACCTCTCTAAGAGGATTGAGGCATATTCCAGTCTTCAACATCTGCATCTTCAGTCATCTTTTCATAATGAATACTCCCTTATCAAATATCCTCTTTGCATTTGTAGTTTCCATCAAACCCCTATCTGGGTAAAGAAAAATGGCAAACTGGTGCAGCTCTTAGCCGTCCCATTATTCATGCCATGTGTCCAGCTTTCAGGCAAGCAATTGTCTGGGTATTCAGTTTGCAAGCCTGCTTTGTCACTCTTTGAGTAGAGCACTTTTTAATTACCTCGTTATAATTAAATCAATTGAGGGGCTAGAGTTACCCATTATTATTATTTTTAATCCAAAGATTGAAACTTTCATTGACCTTTGGTTTCTTCCAATGGGAGGTGTTTAATTTTGTCTCTGCTCTTTTGAATTGAATGAGTTTGCTGTGAAGGAAAGGATGCTGGAAGACTTATTCCCTGATGGAGGATTTAGATGAAAAATTACGGACCCGAGCGACTCTCAAACTGCATTATTCAGAATCTCCTCCACCTAGACTGTGCTCAACTCTGCAGCTCAAACATCCTTCACCTGACAGTCCGTGGTGTTTGGTCCTCTGGTGGTAAAGGAGCTTTGCATCTGAAGCAGTGAATGGAATCATTTAGAGCATCAGTGCTAAACTGCAAAAGGGATGGAAACAAATTACCTCTCAAATGTCCATTTATCAGCCTCTGAGCAACAGCGAGTTTCCAATGAAGAAAGCTCTTTCTGATATTCCTTTCTGGTTTAGGTATGTTTTTTGGTGGTTTTTCTTTTTTTCTCCATCCTTGATTTGCTTTCCCAGTTCCTTTTCGTGAAGATATTTTGATCTTTCCTTTCAGTAACGGCATATTTGTGATCTTTGTTCTCCTCCAAGTGGCCCCACGTGGCTTGTGCTTAGTTTTTTTTGGGGTGTCAGAAGCAATGCTGACTTTCTTCTTTGTCTGATTGAGGGAAGCTTTGTGTTCTCTCTCCAGTGTTGCTGCTGTCCCAGGCAGGTGCTGACTCCTGTTTCCCTTGGCTCCTTTTTCTCTTGCTCCGTGCTGGGGTTCTGCTGCTCGTGTTCAGCCTGGCAGTGGTGGTTATATTCTGGGGTGCCTGATGGCAGCACCAGCTGCCAGTCCAAGTTATTTCAAAATGTTTATTTACATAAAATAAATTTAGTCTCTGAGTTGTGCTGAGGAATTCTCTGTATCTCTAGTCTGTTCTAGCAAGAAAGATGCTGTGCCAGAAACAGAGATTTCGTAAGAGGCAGCATTAAAGGACTACATGTTTTTACTGCTGTGCACAGCTGAGGAATTCCAAATTTAGTATTGTCTGCATGTGGTGGAAAAATACAAACTCGGGGAAAAAAAGGCTAAAAAAAGAGAAATGCAAAGATTCAGCAGAGTGTGTTCCTTCATGTGTTTCCACTGTAGAAGTCTTGAACCTCACTGAAGTGCTGATTTTTCCGCTGCTAACACACTTGCAGCTCTGCTGGGTACAGCATGAAATTTGTTTCCTGCTGTCAACAGCCTTGCTCGACTCTTGTTTTTGGGAGCAGGAGCCTTTCACAAGTGCAGGGCTGGTGGAGGGGAATGAGTGATGGGGTCTGAAGCCTGTAATACAGAGAGAACTTAAAACTTTGCCTGTTGCCTTAAATAACCAGTAAAGAACAGCACTGCAAATCTCTACCTTCAACATGTTCTGGTCCCCTTCCCTAAAACTGGATGTGGAGCAGGAATCTGAGCTACCAAGCACCTTGTGTTTCCATTATCTGCATGAATCACTTGTGCCAGGGAGTGAGATGTGCTGCCCTGGGCAGCTGCTGGGGCAGGCACAGCTCAGCTGCAGCAGCAGGGTCTCACTTTCTGCCTGTGCCCTGGCTGTTCTGCTGCTGCCAGCAAACCCTCTGCAGAGAGGGGGCTGCTTAAATCTATCCGGGTTTGCCATGCTGAGTGGTTTGTGAGTGTACTCTGGCATTTGGAGTCCCTCATTCTGCACCCTTGTAATTGTTTTCTCTTGCTGAACATCAGCTGGAACGGGAGCGCTGAGCAGAGGAAGGTGGGTGTCTGTGAGAAGAGTTTGGTGCTTGTGTGGTGCTGGTTCCTGCCCTGTTTGAGAAAACAGCAGTGGAGTGGTGTGGTGTGTGTGCTGGGAGGAGGGGATGTGTTGCACCTTTATAATGCTGTATGTTTTTTTCAACAAAGCCAAGCTCTGGAGTAGTTATAGAATCATAGAAGTGTTTAGGGTGGAAAACTCCCTTCAGATCATCGAGTCCAACCATGTGCTGTAAACCTTCACTGTAAACCACCACCTGAGCAATAACTCCTTCCTCAGGTACTGCAAAGCCATGCTCTGCTGCTGAGCCCTGTCTGCAGCAAATGAAACATCTGCAGGTCCAGGCTGTACCCAGGGGAATGGCCCTGGCTCTGGTTCTGCCTCCTTGGGCTGCAGGCTGGAAGGGCTGGAGCTGCCTTTCAGCAGGAAGGGTGGGAAGGAATGAGCTGTCTCTGGGCAGCTGCTGAAGCTGACCTTGTCTAGAAATTCTCATCTCCCCAGGAATGTCTCTGGGCAATGTGGTCTCCTCAAAGCCATCCTTGCTGGCCCCTTTCCTGCTCTTGTGAGTTAGGAAAGGCTGGGGCTGCTTGTGAAGGCTGAGGGAGAGTCCAGGGGGAAGGTGGCTTCCAGGGCACATTCCTGCAGCTCTGTGGAGGGCAGAGCTCTGCATTTGTTTTGTTCTTGTTGATTAATTGTTTTCAGATAGTTTGTCATCATCTTCTGTATTTTTCTTACAGTCCGTTTTCTTTCCCCTGTTTTGCCCTTTCTCCATCATTTCCTTCTCACTCTATAGGATTATGCTTTGCATGAGAAATGTTGTGGTAGAACTACAAGATATTTTTGTTTTGAGCTTTTTCCTATCCATCAATTAGAAAAGCTGTAGGGCTTTTTAATTACTCTGACAATGAGGAACAAAGTTTCTTTTGTATTTTTTTGTCATGCTTCCTTGAACAGCTTTAAAACTGTAATATTCTAACTTTCACTGTGGGCTTTTTTGCATTATGCTGATAACGTGGATTTGAAGTTGCATAGGTATATCCCCAAAGGCTGTGCACAAATGAATTCACTGTTATTGATGAGCATTCAAGCTGACAAAAACACTGACACTGAGAGCTGCGTGTTGAAAAAGGACAGAACACAAATAATTTAAATATTTTTCTCGTGTTTGAGTATATTTGTGGTGTCTGATTGAGCTGGTTAGCAAAATAAAGACAGATGGCAATGAATTCATTCCAACACGTTTCCATTATGGTACAGCTATTCTGACTTCTCTGAGCCCCTGTGAAAATTATTTTCTTGTTTAAATTTCCCTTGCTGCTGCTGTCCGCACCCTGTCCAGGAAATTCAGAGGTAGTGTGATTAGAATATGCATGGAGAATGGTATTTATTTGCAAAATAAAAATTAAAATAACTGAATGAGGAGCTGCCTTTAACCCATCTATTCAGTGGTGCAGTGAGTAAGAATTTAACTCCAATAAAGTTCATCTCAAAACTTTAACGGGATTAGAACAGAGTATAGCATAATCGAATTTTAGTCGGGCACCCTTCAAATTTTGAACATGCAGCTCACCTGTTTGGACACTGCCAGGGTGATGGGACCATCGTTTCTGTGTGTGAGAATGGTCAGCAAATATGTTCTGATGGAAAGATTTAACAGTTTTAGGCCCCAGCAGAAAAAGAAAAGGAGGAGAGGTAACAACCTGCAAGGACTGTAACCACTGGTAATTGTTGCTTTGTCCAAAAACTCCAGTGTTCCTGCTTCTGCCCTATATAAATATGATCTTTAATGTTTTTATCTGAAAGCAATAATTGTATTGCCTAGTAATTTCATCTATGCCCTTAAAGGAATACTTGAATTTTCAAGGATTACACTAATGAGTGTAATCTTGCCTCATTCCTTTGACATACTTCAAAAGTGCCCATTATCCTGGTGCTTTCCATGTGCAGAAAATGCTAAAATCCATGTCTGAATTTGGAAACACAGTACTCAAGGTCTATGTTGAAAAGTGTGCCAAAAAAACAACAGTAAAGTTGTATTCACTGTAGGATCAATTGTTGAGGTTTTTTTGAGACATCTGCACAGTATTTGCAGAACTGCAACTGGTTTGGTTCTTCTGTGTAAGATTTGCTACAGAATTTATAGATAGGAGGAAACATATGTCTTGAATATGGATCAGTCTTGTTTTCCTTTGCTGCTGAGCGTCCCAGCAGTGACTGAAGTGTGGATGTGCTCTGCCATTATCCCTGCCAGGCCATTTCTGTATTGTCCCCCCTGCCTGTCATAGGTGTGTGCATGGGCAGAGTGAGGAGGGAACAGGTGGAGCTCAGCCCTCCTCACCTTCCCCTCCCTCCTGTGCTCCTGGGGAATGCTGTCCTGTCTCCTGCTGACAGAAACTGCCAGCCCCTGCAAGGGAAGAATGCCCACAGGGTATGGCAGTACTGTCACTAGGGCTGCTCAAGAGCAGGGGCAGTGCCCTGTGCCCATCACAGACCTTTGGAGCTGTGAGTGAGGAGGTGTTAAAGGACATTTATCTGTCTGTGGTAGCAGCCTCCTGCAGCTCGAGGAGGCTGAAATCCTGGCAGCCACTGTTGGTTTTGCCTCTATGCTGTTCCTGCTTGTTCCTCCCCTGGCAGAGCTCTGGGAGTGCCTGGGGTTCCTGCAGCAGCTGCCCTGTGGCCAGGTCTGGCCTGACAGAGTCACAGCCTGTCCTGAGCCAAAGCAGTGCTCACACTACTCTTGATTGGAGCTGGCTGTGGATTGTGGTCAGAAGGCTCCAACTGAGGCAGCTGCAAAATCTGACATTTTTCTGACTCTGAATTGACACCATGTCCATTAATGGAAATGTTTTCTCCCTAGATGTAATAGACCAAACAAAAAGAAAAGCATAAATAGTGAGGTTAAATACTGCGTGCTAAAAATGTAGTGTGTTCTGTGCTGGAGGTGGTGAGAGGACCAGAAGTACTTTGATAGAAGGAAAGAGGTGGAAATTTGAGGGAGGGAAAAAAAAAAGTAAGGGCTTGTGCATATGCATCATTCTGTGGAGAAGGTAGGAGGGAATATGTTGATATCTGTAGATGCAAGCTAGGACAATAAAGAGCCAGGAGAAGCAGGCTTAGGTTCCAGCAGGTATTTTGGGAGAGAGGAACAAAGCAATAGCAGTTCAGGGTGAGGCCAGTCCATCCAGCAGCCCTGTCCATCTGGATTTCCCCAGGGATAGTGTAGGAGAAGCCCCTTGTCTTCTGCCCCATCCTTGGGGATGGAGACTGCCAGAAGTACCAGCCTCACTTCTGTCTCCTTTTGCTAATTAGATCAACCTGATTCTCCAAATGAAACTGTCAGGGTGGCCAGGAATTAGAAACCACCAAGAAACCCAGGATTTTAAGGGAATATCAGCCCTTGGGGAGGTGGTGAGTTTGTGATCTCTAAAGTTATTTTAGAGGGTAGAGCTGTTCTTGTGGGAAGACGAGGGTCTTCTCAGGGGCTGTTGCTGCCCTGAGGGCTCTGTTGCAGGGCTTGTTTTTGGCTGAGCTTTGGGTCTGTCCTGAGGGCAGTTTGTCCAGCTGTGTGGCTGCAAGCAGGGTTCTCTCCTCACCATTGCAAGCACTGCCAGCTCAGTGTGCAGCTCTCCCCAGTGCTGTGAGCTGGGAAAGGCAGCCTGGAACAACCAACATGACAATGGCAGGTTCTGATGTGCTCCCTGGCTCTCTGGAGAGCACTGCCGTGCCTCATGAGTGCCAACACCTTTAACTCTGCCAAACCTGAGGGTCTGGCTTGTATTGCAAGTCTAGTTTATGGAAGAAGTGAGTTTTTAATTTTTATTCTTTTTTTGATTGCCACCGAAATACCGTGCAGTTGAGGGGAACATGCTGTATCCTTGGTGTCTGTCACATATTTTGGTATTTGCTGTAGAGCTGTAGCACGTTCAGCATGTGGTGTAGGCTCATTCAGTCCCATCTCTTTTGCATTTCCTACAGTGAAAGGCTATCATTCCATTTCTCTCTCTTTTCTCTCCCTTTCTGTGTTCCTGATTTGCTTTCCATCCCAGATATCCATTCTTAGGAACTTTTGAGAAAAAAGCTTCCACAGAGGCATGTGTCCTGCATTTTGGTTGGAATTTATTTAGCTCTTGTCACAGCCTGACTTGTTCAGAGGAAGAAATTGTGTTGCCAGGTCCCAGCACTGACAGCATGAGAGAACATTTTCACAGGACAGAGATAGGAGCATGTGCATGGCAAATAAAACCTACATTAGACTTGTTCATGCCTTGAATGGAGTAGCAGTCACATTTCCCTATGGGAAGATAACCAAACCTGTGCTCAGGCAATAACACCAAGCCAGGACATCATCAGCTCCCGTTGCACTCTGTCACTACAGTGCTGCTGCTCCCTGACATTTGCCCTGCTAAAGCCCGCCTGGGGCTGCCCAAATGTGCCACACTCGTGGTTCTCTTCCTGCAGGTGGTTCTGATTCCTGTGCCTCTTGGCTAATTGTCATTTCTGTAAATGGAGTGAAGACTCTGGAGTTGTTTAAGTGTGACCTCTGAAATGTCACTGCTAATTTATTCTGCCTCCAACACCGACTGTGGAAAAGCTTGGCCATGTGTTCTTCTAAATCTCTTATTTGTAAGTTCACAGATCATGACATTTCCAGCTTCTTCTGAATGCCATCTGCTTTTAGGGCAGTTTAGTGTTAATGTGAAGCTCCTGAGCTGGTATTGCCCTGGTTCATGTGACTGCTGTGACATTGAGTTGGTCTGAGGAATGTTCTTACTGTTTCATCTGGGGAGAAACATCAGGTATTTCAAAGTCTTATCTGTGCTGCATTATTTCCCTCAGAAAGCTTTAGCTCAGTAGAGAGTATGAGTGTTTACTTGGAACGTGTGTGAAAGATTTCAGAGAAGCATGACCTTGCTGTGCAGCAGATTTCTCAGTGGAAGTGCTTCCACACTGAACCACAAAGAAAGGCAAAAACTTTGTCTGAGGGCCAAATGTGTGATTCATACCATTAAGGTGAAGCTGGGCACTTCATATCATCATCTCATGTCTGAGAATGAGCTATGCTTCTGCTTTAGACACATGATTTAGGTTTTTTTCTGGCCTCTTTTTTGACCTGCTCGCCAAAGATCCCTGGTGCTGCTGAGGGTTGATGGATGTGCACAAGAAGAAGCCCCAGAGCTGCCGTGTCACCCTTGGGGGGCTGTGGCCTTTGAGGATGGTGAGAACTAGAGCCAAAACTCGTGCCTGAGAAGGTTTGCTTTTGGAATAATTTTTTCCTCTCCCAATCTTTCTATTTTTGATTGTTTGAGGGGGTGGGCTGGAGCACGAGGGGAGCTGGATGTCTGATTAGAAGTGTGATTTTGGAAAATTATATATGGTGAAAGTAAAGACTGGGGGATACAAATGTAAAGGGTGCAAAAGTATGTCCTACTGAGCTGCTTGTACAGGAGAGAGCCTGCACAGGGCTGTGCTGGAGATCTCAGCTCTTCAGTCACTTTTGAAGGGATGAAATCTTCTTAAGGAAGCAAAGTGAATATTCTTTTTTAGTGCTCAATTATTGGAGCTGAGTGAAGCTGTGGAAAATTTGCCATCACAGGCATGTTTTCAATGAAATTTCACATTTTAAAAGGTGGATGTTTCTGAGAAATCTTATTTTTCTTCATATTAATGTAATTCTGAACTGGAACAGACAAAAGAGTATTTTTGTAAAAATGC
Source organism: Drymodes brunneopygia (assembly GCA_013400955.1). Classification (NCBI taxonomy): domain Eukaryota; kingdom Metazoa; phylum Chordata; class Aves; order Passeriformes; family Petroicidae; genus Drymodes; species Drymodes brunneopygia. The sequence goes on from VZTZ01049211.1 coordinate 690,044, forward strand.
TTACAAAAATACTGCTCTGTGTCTGGACCAGATCTATGTGACAGTTGCTAGGAGCCAAAAATGAGTGTGACACTTCAGAATCTGACTTGATGTGTGGGAACTAATTTTTATTTAGAAAAAATAAGATCACATGGATGCATAGATATTTTCTTTGCTTTTTTTCCTCAGTTCACCTTGCCAACTTGGGCTGAAATCAGAACCATGTAAGTCACTAAATAGCTTCAAGAAACCCTGCTTTTTTTAATAGTTCTGACTTAGCAACCTAGAATTAAAGTTTGTGTGTATCAGATGGCATCTAAATTATTGAGGATACTTTTTTTTTTTCTTCAGCAAAACTAAACTTCTAATTTGCTCCCACTTCTGTGTGTTATTTTTGCTGGCTGGTGCTTGCCTGACTTTTCAGCAGTTTGCTTTCCTGCTTTCCCTCTGAAGGTTTTGAAGGTGAATCAGTTACCTTTGCCCCAAAGTGTGTTCATTGACTGCTCTGAATTCCAAGATTAAAATTACAGAACGTGGAAGCTGTTTATTCTTTATCACCAGATGTGGTATTGAGCACCCACACTTTCCTTGTGCATGTCAGAACATGTAATTTTTTTATTATGGATTGTTTAATTAACCACGGTAATTGTTTCTCTGAGTTGTGAGAGACATTATGTTTCAAATTCTTCTGGAGCAGAGATGGTGTTTGCTTGGAAAATCTTATTTTTATGGGGATTTGTAGTGAGTGTGATGGCATGGGGGTGGCCCTGCTTTCCCCTTGATTCAGTGGGGTTTTTTTCCTTGCTGCTATAAAGTTCCAGACTTGCCAGGGGTGGGTGGGGATGGTGCTGGGCAGAGCAGCACTGGGGAATAATGAGCTAGCAAGGTCATTGGGTCTGCTCTCTCTGGAGGCAGGGGGTGCAGATCCATGTGGCAGCAAAGGTGCAGAGGTTATTGATGTGTTAAAACCCACAGAACCACCTGAGAATGGTCACAAAGGAATGAATGGCTTCTCCTCCCAGAAAGGTGGCAGGATCAGCAGCCCAGCTGAGGTGAGCCTGCACCAATGCACAGCACAGGCAACAAACAGGGGTGTGAGAGCCACTGGGGACCAGCAAAACCAGGGAACTTGGGGATAAAAAGAGAGTTTATGACTTCTGGAGGAAGAGGTGGGCAAATCAGGAAGCTGCAAGGATGTCATGAGTTCATGCAGGGAGCAAATTAGAAGGGCCCAAACCCAACCAGAACCTAATCTGGCTATTGCTGTAAAAAAGCAGTCAAAAATGTTTCTGTAATTACATCAGTGGCAAAAGGAGAGCTGTGGAGAATCTCCATCTTTGCTGGATGCAAGGGGGAAAGTGACAAAGGATGAGGAAAAGGCTGAGGTGCTTAATGCCCTCTTTGCCTCAGTCTTTAATAGTTGTTCTCTGGGTGCCCAGCCCCCTGAGTGGGGAGACAGAGATGGGAGCAGAATGAACCCCCATAATCCGAGGGGTCAGTGACCTAGGGCACCTCTAGACATGCACAGGTGTCTGGGGCTGGATGGGATCCACCCCAAGGTGCTGAGGGAGCTGCTGGAAGAGCTCTCTGAGCCCCTGTCCATCCCTCACCAGCAGAGCTGGCCAGCTGGGAAGGGGTCCCCTGACTGGCAGTGAGCAATTGTGGTGCCCAACTCCAGGAAGGGCTGGAAGGAGCATCTGGAGAGCTACAAGCCCTTGGTAAGAGGGATTTTCCATGAGATGGTAAAGATTTCCTGTGTGCTCTCAGTTTTGTTTTTCCTTCAATGGTAATTTCTAGCTGCTGGTCTTTGCTGTTTGGCTCCAGTACCTTTTGCCTCAAGGGTTTGCGTTCGTGGGCTTCTCTCATCTGTGCACTGAACTTCAGAGCACCAGAGGCCATTTCCAGAGCCACAGCAGTGCAGTGGGATCCCAGAGAGGAACTGTTAGGATTACACTGGGACTGGTCATCCCTGTCCACTGCAGGAGTGAGTGCTGAGGGCTGCATGTGCTGAACCCAAATGACAATTCTTTGGCAGTGGATTCCCTCTAGCTGGCAGTGTTGCAAGTGCAGTAGGTTCACATCCCACCAGGATCCATTCTTCCTTCTGGACCACACAAACCAAGGGCCCACAGCCTCTTGTTACACTGAGAGCAGTGCCCTGAGCTGGGTCAGACTCCCCAGGAGCAAAACACATTAAAAAGGTGTTTTGCAAGCTAAAGATTTCAATTTCTAACAATCTTCCTTCTAATGTATATACAGGGTTGAAGGATTTGATTTTATGTTTTAAAATCAAAGATGAAAATTCAATTTTCAGAATTTTGAGATGGATCCAGTGGGCCCTTGTGCAGAAGTAAAGTGTTTGGATCCTCATGAGTAAGATGAGAAGCCTGGCTAAGGCACCAGTGGTAATTGATAAAGTGATTCAGCACTGCTTTAGCATTTATTTCCATAATGCTTTTTGTCTACAAGAGCTGAGCAGGTTCTATTTTGCTCAAGTGGGATATGGAAAAACCCTGTTTTGTGCATTTTATTTCACTGTATCACTGAACCCACTAAGAGCAAGAGTTAAGTGCACAAAATGAGGTTACAGGAATGTGCTGCAGATGCAACGACAGCATTTAAAGTCCTTGTTCCCTCAAATCTTTGTTTTTCCTCATGTTGGACTGTCTGGTGGTGTCTCCTGCTATGATGCCTCAATAAAATAAAATAAAATAACTTGCTTCTGTGTATTTCAGGCATGCCCAGATATTGTGGGTTTGTATTGAAATCCTTTCTAAAGCTTTCAGTTCCACAGGGACTTACACTGGTGAGACCTGTGTAAGCACAGCTTTTGTAGCTCTAATCTTGTTAGTTAAAAGGTGGCATGCTGATAGTTTCATTTCACAGCTGAATTTTTTTAATTATCTCTGAAGATGGATTTTGGCTTCTCAATTTTGGCCATGAGGTAGCATAACCTACAACACAGTGTGGAGAAAGAAACCTCAAATTGAATGTGCTGCAGGTCGTTTTTTAGCTCTGAATCTATATTTATCTGCACAAGAAAGTTTTAACTTGACCTAAGGAAAAAAAGAACAAATCAATAAATCCAACGAGGGATTGCAATGTAGCACTGATATAAAATATGATTTATTAAGTCTGTAATCGCAGAAATCTGTTATATACTGCTGCCACTGGGGGAATGTAAGAGCTGAATAGTTAAACACCACTTGGTTTAAATGTTTTGTGGTTTGGCTCCACTATAGGTAAAAGATGATCTTGAAATTGATATTGAACTGAAATATGCAAGCAAAAACTTCTGTGGATTTTTAAAATATGCATCCATCCATCAATATATGTGTATATATTTTTATTTCACCACCCATATATAAGTATGTATCCAGTGTTCCCTTTACACCTATCCCTGGAGCATTCCTCAAGGACAGACCTGTCCTCCTGGATATTCAAGACTCCATCACCTTATTTGAAGTACTTTTATCTTGAACCAAATGCTTCCATTCACAAGTTAGCCCTTAGAAGGACTAAAAGGCTTTTAATTGGACTAATTAGTTTTGAACTCTAGGAACCAGATCATCTTGCAACATTGGAAAATTTTTGTTCTCATTTGTGTCTTCCTTAGATAAAGAGAAAATTGTGTTCTATTTCAATCTGTCTCCTTAGCCAGGTTGGTCGTTCTCCAGAAATTCCTTCTTGACCCTGAAATGGCCCTGGAATGGCCCTGGAATTAAATGCTCCCCATGACTGAGAATGACTTCTCGTGTTTCTGGGCACAATAAATATGGTGTGTGACTATTCTGCTGGCAATGATCTGTTGCCAGGCACATTAGGTTATCAGAAATCACAGAAGGGAGCATGCTTTTGGATGGCAAGCTGTGTAGGAATTTTCCACCATGTCTGTGTATGCTTTGAACCAAGTTTTCAAATGGTTCAATAAATGGCTCTCCATGTATTAATTTATTATTCTCCATATATTAATTTAGAAGACCACAGATTTTCCAGAGTGTGCCTTGTGTTCTCTTTAGTGTTTAATGCCTGTGCACTGTATACAATGTTTAGGGTTGAGTAAATGAGGTGTTGAGAGCCCTTTTGTGGCTGACCTGAAATGCAGAATATGCAATCCCATGACTTTTTACATTTAATTTGATTTTCAACTCCAGGACTTGCAGCTCTCCAAGCTGCTTCCACCCAGCATGGGGCAGGTACCTGGTACTTTATCAGCCAAAGGCTGTGCCTGGGTGCTCCTGTGCAGCTCTGCCCCTGCCTCTCTGCACTTCACTCTCAGAAAGGGTGCATTTAGTTAAAGCCCCAGCCAAGGGTTTCAAACTCTGGCCTAAAACTGAATCAAGAAAGACTGTCATTGTTTTTCCTTCAGGATGTAAGAAAGTCTTATTTTAGGTGGTATCTGTATATATATGCATGAAAAAGAGCTGTTCAAGGAGGTGGTATATGCCATTCCAGAAAAGATGGATCAGGCTGTGATCTCTGGAAATGGCTGGCCCACAATTTATTGTGGAAACATCCAATTCTGAATTTTATGAAATTTTTGAAGACAGAGATCATATGGACTAAGTTGGATGTGTGGGTAAGAGAACATTGTTGAACACATAGTAAGAGCAAGGCCATATTTCCAAACTGTTGGTGAGGATTTTTTTTGTTGTTTTGTTTTTGCGTTGTTTTTGCCAAATTCTGGGACACTGCTGGGTTTTAGGAATATCGTCACAGAACAGCAGTGTGACTTTACAGAGATAAATGTTACTTTTAGACTTCCTTGGAAGAAAAGCTGAATAAAAAAAATCTGTAGTGAAATAACAACTTGTTCTCTTTGCTGTTCTACTGCCTGCTCTTTGTCATGTCTCTTCTTTTTTTCCCTGACTTAATGTCCCACTTACGGAGTGTGCTGCAGGGGAAGCACTTGAGCAGCAAATGAACTGGGTAGGCAGAAGCTTGATTTTTCTAGATGTTTATTGCCTTGCACCCTACTGGCACTTGACAGCTTGGACTCTCCAAACTCATGAAAGCCATGGCAGTTGCATTTTCATATCTATTTTTACAGAAATGCTATTTTGCTCCTTATTTTCAGTGTCATGCACGCTTGGGCAAAGTGGGCTGAGAGTGTGTCTGCTCTGGTTCACAGACTGCCAAGCTTGGCTCAAGGAGTCAGTAAATAACATTTGCACCTATTAGTTAAACAAGCTTTTGAACAATTGTGACTCTGCTCTGATTGGTGAGAAAATAATGGGCTGTGTAAATAAAACTGAGGAAAGGGTAATGATTCTGAGATGGCCAGTAATGAGGAGAAATGAAATAAACATCAGCACTATGTAGTGCCTGTCACTTGGGATTATGATTAAAAGAATGGTTTACTATTCAATAGAACTGAAGTCAGAAGTATTTTGTAGAAAATCTAGGGGAAATGGCTTTTTGATGGTTGTTCTTGTAAAGGATGGAAGGTGAACCATGCACTCTGCTGTTCCTGGTACCTTGTCTGCTGACAGAGGTGTTTAGCTCTTGCCTGGCTTGTCACCAGTTGTGAGAGTTTGCTTTTAGTCTCCTCTCCAGTTTTGAGGAGAGAACATAAAAATTCTTTCCCATTTAGTTTGCACAAGTTTCGTGGTTTCTGGAGAAGTTTGGGGGAAATCTAAACTTGCAGCTTGGCAACATTTGGATGCAGTTTCATAATCTGTTAATTACCATTCTGACCAGGTCAGCAAGGAACATTTCTCAAGTATTTTTGAGCCACTGTCGATTATCCTAGGTTATTTTAAGATTTTTGTGTGCGTTTGCTCCTGCCTGGGTCTATCACTGAAAATAATTTATTATCTTGTCATTCTAATATTCAGAAAGATGTGTTCTGTTCTGTCAGTGATCTTGGACAGTTTCTTGGCTTTGGTTTTAATTTATAGATTATTTACAGTTGCAAGATATTTGCATCTTGGAATTTTTTCAGGTATTTCTGAAAATAGGTGGTTTTTCTCATCTCCTGGAGTGTCATTTCAAAATGCGCAGCACGTAAGAACTACTGCACCTTGAAACCATCTTGTAGGGTGTGCTTCCCACTGGAGTAACTCATAACTGCTTAAATGGCAAGCCCAAGAGAATTCCTCAGTTATTCCTAAGGAGTTCTAAACATCATTCATATGTACAGAGTTAAGGACTTATTTCTGCTCCTGAATATTTAAGAAAATACCCTTTTGTGACTTACAGGGCCTTTCTTTGGTAACTGAAATTGAAATTTATTCAATACAGAATTGTTGCTTCCGATCCTGAGCTTACACTTTTTTTACTCTGTTTTTCTACTCTGTTCATCTACTGGATCAGGGCAGTTAAATGCACAATCATATGTCTGAATTGTCTGGGAGGGTTTCTGGACAGCTGTCGTGGAGTCTGTGAGCATACCTGTACCTAGCACTGGCTGTGGCCTCCTCTGGATTAATATCCATAAAATGCTTCAGCAACTTCAGCTGTGTGGAAAAGAGGATGTTCTGTTCACTTGTAAGGTGATTTGAAGGGAGTTCCAATAACATAATCTCTTTTTTTTTTTTTTTGCCCTGATGCTGATATGTCCCTTGATCTAAAAGAGTGAACAAACAGTGCTGTATCAAAAGTGACAGATTATAGTAAATTAGATGACTCTCTAAATGCCAAGGAAAAAAAAAATTCAAAGGTATCTAGAGACATTCCAAGTGCAGCCAAAAAAACTCCTTTGAGATTCAATCCATGAAAGGACAAGCTAATGAATTTAGGGCTTGTAATCCAAGATAAATAAATCAGAGCTGAGAGGGGGAAGGCTGGTAAAGCTCTGGGAGATGTAAGGGTAATAAAGGACTGACAAATAGGCATGACTGTGTGACATGATGAAGCAGCAGAAATGACAACTATAATAATGTGTCAGTGCTGAGTCCTGGAAGAAAAAAGCAGAAACCACTGCTGCCTGAGATAGCAAGGATCTGGAATAGCAATTTCATTCAACATTAGAAAAGTACTAGGGGAGATCTGGGGGTTGAGAGGAGTTGTGATTACTGTGGGACAGAGGCATTTCTAGTGTTGGTGAGTGTGGGTGTATGCACAGATAAAGGCAGAGCCAAGGGAAGTACCTTCAACAGACAGGAAAAGTCAGCTTAGAGGAGGTAAAAACTTTACGTTGAAAAAAAGTCAATAAAAAACGAGTTACTCACCAGAAGGCATTCTAACATTTGGAAATCCTTTCAGAAGGTGTAAGGGCAGGTGTTTCCTGCCTCAACACTGAGCTCTGGCAAACATGCTGTGTGATAGGACACTCCATTTTGATTGCCATTTGGGAGAGGCATTGACTGGATGCTCTTGTGGGACTCTTCAGTCCCAGCCAGTGTATCACATAAAAGGCAAGGGAGGAACAAGTGTGAGCACTGTGGCAGTGTGATAGAATTTGCTGTTTCCATAGACACCTGTGGCTGTACATGAGCACTGAGCTGCTGTGGCTTTGCTCTGTGTGAAAAGCTGCTGTGGCTTCATTTTCTCCTCATGCAAACAGCTTGGAATATTCGGAAATGACTATGATAACTTCTTATCCACGTATACCTCTACAATCATCTCATGAAATTAAGGATTGCAGTTGAAAGCAAAATCCCAGAAGAGACAGAGGACATTTGTGCACTAAAACTAAAAATCACATTTGCCAGGCACACGCAAACCAAAAATTACTAAAGTAGGCAGCCCTGTATTCTTGAAATTCCCCATATTTTATCTCCTTGTGACAGACAACTCCCTTCTTTCTCTGAGCCATTGTTATCTTGTTGATGTGGACCTTTTTTTGTAAATTGCTTTGAAATTAACTAATGAAGAATGGTAGACAGGAGATGAGTTCTGTCAGAAAATGCATGTTGTAGCTCTCCTGTTATTCCTCTTCACAGCAGCCCAAAATTGTGATTTTACTGGAGTAGGGTGAGCTGGAGAAAGGTGTCTGATTTAGACACTGAAAACCATTTTTCAAATCGAAACCTTTGTATTTCTGTATTGCTTGTAATCATGGCAGCTTGTCCTCTTGTTCGAGCATGCTTTTGAGGAAAGCGAGCTCTTTCCTTTTCATAGCCATAGCAACGAGTCATTCTGATGGGTGTTCAGACTCATCTGTAATCTCTTTTAGTCCTAAAGATGGACCTGAGCTTGCACTGGAAGTCACCTTGCTGTCAGTCAGACCATTTGGTGGCACCTCTGATAGCACCTCTCTCTCCTCTCCGTAGGTCACTGCTTTTTATCTCTTTTGTGTCCTCAGAGATGGCTGCTAATGAGTGGTAACCATGGATTATTATCCTCCTTTTCAAGGTGCATACTTTGAAAGCTCTGCTGTTAGAATAGAGTAGAATAGAATATCATATCCTGAGTCAGAAGGAATCCATGGGGATCATCAAAGTCCAACTGCTGGCCTTTGGACAGCCTCAAGAATCCCCCCATGTGTCTCAGAATTGTCCAAATTCTTGAGCTCTGTCGGGGTGGTGCTGTGACCTCTGCCCTGAGGAGCCTGTTCAGTGCCCTCCCACCCTCTGGGGGAAGAACCTGCTCCTGATACCCAACCTAAACCTCCCCTGAAACAACTTCAGGCCATTCCTTTGGGTCCTCTTTTAGCAGCAGGATGTGGGTGCTTATGAACATTACTGGAGCTTTGATCTGAGCTGGCTAAGCACAGGGCAGGTACAAAATTGCTCCTACCCTTTATTTCACTTACCTGATCCCTGGAGAAGTTACAATCTGATACAGTGCACTGTATTCCAATGAAGAGAATTTGAAAAATAATATTGGATTTACTACAGGAAAAGGCTTTGTTTCTCAGAGTATGACTTTTATACTCCTACTCTTCACAGGTTACACAAGCAGTGTGTATTCCCTGACTTTCTCATTATTTTTTATTTTCTTCTTGGTCCTCTGGGGCTCCTCTTCAGGAGTTCAGACAGATGCTGGGTTTCTGTCTTTGGTGGTGTGGTGTGAGATGGAGCTCAGAACCCCAATTTTTCCTTTGGAAAAGCAAACCTGGTTTACTTTTTCTCTAAACAGCTCCTTGAAGTTTTACTCAGCAGTTAGTGAGCACTTGCCTTTAGCTCAGAGCCTGTGGAGGAGAAAGGGGTCTATGACCTTGTGGTTTCAAGCCCAGGCCTCTGTTGGAATGATGAATCTAATTTATGTTTGTAGATAATAAATGTTGAAATATTCACTCATAATCTTTATTTAGAAGTTTTGCTACACAGGTTAATTTTAGACTTTTTAAAAGTTTTTGTTAATATTTCTAACATCTTGGAAAAATAAGTCTTGAGGAGGATGGTTATGATGCCTAATCTAATACTTACACTTAAATAAAGAGCACCAAAGAACAAAACCAAAACCCAGTAGCACTCAAACTGCTAAGTACAATCTACTTAAAATTATCACCATTTTGACAAGCTGAAGGGAAGCTCATTTTAAAGAAGTACCATCTTCATATCTGTATTTTGATTAGCTTCCACCTCACGTGAAATGTTGAAAGTTGCTTTCTTCTCTTTCTCTTAATTCAGTATTAGCCCTTCTTTAGCAAAAGAATTTGTGACTCTCTTCTCCATGACATTTTTGATGACACTTTTGTAATTAATTTCCCCAGGTTTATGTCAGCTCTTCAACCATTTCATTTTTGCATCTCAACACCATTTGCCTTCCTCTTTTCTGCTTCTCAGTTCCATTGGGAAATAGCTGACATATCAAGGAATTTGCAGAAATTAAGGTGGAAAAGGTAAATCCAAACACAAGTCAGTGAAACAAGAAATCAGCATTTTCATTGCCAGGAGTTCCATGAGGACCATGGTTCCACCATAAATCCGCGGGCCCCACTGGGCTGGTTTTTTTTTGCATGCTGCTGAGGCCCAGGTACAATAATTGTCCTTTGCTTATTTGCTCAGTTTGGAAGGTAAAGCTCCTTTTAGTCTCCCTGAGACAGTTTTGTTTCCAGCCCTGAATGAAAGGTGGCCTTTTCCCTGCCCACTGCCCATGGATGAGGCTGAGGGTGATGAGCTGCCCTTTTTCATTGTGAGGCTGAGTTTACCCTGGTGCTGACTCAGTGAAGGAAGAGCATTTCCATCCAGTCATCTCCCAAAATTATTAATCACATGCTTCAGCTGAAGGAAAAACAGTTCCAAATGAGACTCAGGGCTTGTGTCAGAACACTCTTCTTGCTGGGCTCCCTGTACTTTATGTGGTTATGATTTTCAAAAACACCCTCTAGTCCCTTTTGTAACTTTAGGAAGTGTAGAAAAGAATGAGGTGAGATTTAAGAACTGTCTAGCCAGAGCAGCTACCTTTCATTTATTTCCTACTCTACAGGCCTCAGAACTGTCAGCTAGGCTTAAGAGCTTATAATTTATTTCAGCTGGAAGGTAAGTAATTATATTTTTCGACATGCCACCTTTTACTTTGCCTTGTTCTAAGAGACAGAGTTGGCAGATTAAGGCCCTTTTCTTAATTTATGTTCATCAACAAGTCTCTCATAATTTTCTCTATAATTTTCTCTCTTGCACTGATAACTCTGAGCATGTATTGCACCCTTTGGTGAGCAGTGAGGGGACCTAAATCTCTGCAGCATGAGCAGGGCTGGGTCCGTGAGAAGCTCCAAAAGTGCTCTGGAGAAATCTGGTCTTTTCCAAACCCAGAAGGTTTGTTTGGAGGAGAGCTGGCTGAAAACTGAGCTGACTTGGAGGACAGTCCCATTTCCAGTGAAATGTCAGTGTTTTTTCTGAAGGAGTCTAAGCATGCCCCATGTTTTAAGTACAGGTTTAAGAGGTGGAAGATGATTAGAAAGAGAATTTACCTCAGTGTCAGCTAAGGACAGGTAGCCATGAATGCCAGTATATTCAGCTTGCTTATTTTTCTAGTCCTTGCTGGCTGCCTTCTTCCTTTGCCTTTTCCTTTGCTTCTGCTTTGTCCCTGGCATGATTTCAGGTGTGATTTTGCTGTACATGTAGGGGTGGTGTGGTCTGTGTGTATTTTTTAACTGCTAAATATAATCTGAGAAGTGCTCAAGTGCGTTGTTCAGTTCCAGATTGTGGGATTCCTGGTGTGAAAGCCAGGTGACCCTGCCTAATTTGCTTGTTCAAAAAATATTATCTTTCCATAAATAAGAGCTCCACAAAACTCACTAGATGAAATCTCAGATAAAAAGAGATCTTCCCAAGTGTGCAAACTGCTGCCATTAATTTGTTTACTATGTCAGTTTTTAATGTTTTTTTCCCTGTGGCCTGTTTTTGGAGCTGAATGATAACTCCAACTGGTTTTAAAGTGACACAGGATCATCTTTCTCCATCCCAGGAATGTCTGCTTTTTACCAGTGCTTACCACTCCTTTGGACACTATGGCAGCTCTGTGTGTAAATTTTGTGTGTAAACCAGCAAATGAAGCTTTATATTATCACGTGACAAGGGAACAGTTGTTTCACCTGCATCTATACGTGTTTGGTGCTAGGATTTTATACCATGAAAACACCTTTTCCTGGGAAGCAAATAAAGCTGTTTGTCTTGTTCATCTGCTGAAGTTGCCTTTAAGAAATGTACCATTTGGAACACCATTTTATTTTTGCCTAAAATTCCTTGACTTCATTCAGTTGGGGAATGTGTGTCTGGCTTTGGGAACAGCTGTGGCAAATGGGCACCTGGGGCTGGTGTGTGCACGTTGAAGAGGAAGGCAACTTTTAACAGAGCTTTGGAATATATATAAATATAAAAATTTCTTTTGTGGCAATGTCGATGGTCTTACAAATCTGTATCTTAAAATTTATTGAGGAAGAAGGTGCACTAATGTAATTGGATTCACTGCACCTTAGGGGAACATCTATAAAGATCTCAATTGTGGCACGCAAGGCTTGGAGTGCCATGACAATTTTGTGTGCATTAAAAGGAGCTGTAAACGCAGCAGGAACTCCCAGTGGGGAATCTGCCAATGGCAGCCACATCCACTGCCCAGCATGGGGCTCTCCTAAGCAGAGACTTTACTGATTAGAATGAAAAACCCTTCGTTTTTAGGGCCATTGACATTGTAAATGGTATGCAGATATAAATAAACCACCTCATGTTGCCACTGGAAAGCTTAGAGTGCTGATGGCAGGAGTTTGGGTGTTATCCTAAAGGGATGCATTACATGCTTCATCTTTTGAGAATCTGAAGGCAAATTGAAGTGCTCAAAGGGTGGAAAGAAAGAGACAGAATATGTGACTGGTGAGGGCAGGCTGAGCAAACTGCGTTTTTCAGACTAAAAAGAGCTCCTGTGACTTTGCAATATATAAAGGTTTGTTGTGAAGAAAAATTTCATGGATTATTATCTGGCTGTTGCAGAAAATAAGAGAAGTGAATAATGAATTTTGACTCAGGAAATACTCTTAAACTACAGACTGTGAAGCATTAGAGCTGGTTGCTTCTGAAAGTCATGAAATGTTCTTCACTGATTAATTCACTGTGGGTTAAAGCCCAGTTGGATGATTTATAGTAAAGGCAGATAATATATGCTTTTTATCCTGCCTCAGAACAGAGGAAAGGGAAACAGCCACTCGAAGTCACTGTCAGCTCCTTCAACTCATCTCCATCTGCATGTTAAGATGAGGAACAGATATTTACAGAGCTGCTGTAGGTTTAATTAACACTACAGAGGGTATTGTTTTCTTGCCCATCTGTGTGAGAGCACCCAAAGATGACACCACTGCTGCTCCCAGTAAGTGTTAAACTTGGTAGTGAATACAGGACAAAATACCATTCTGCAAACAAGACAGCTGGAGTCTTAGCAGTGATGTCCTACAAAAAAAAAAATCTACATTTTGTCAATGGATGTTAAAAATAGGAGAAAATCAGAGGGTTTCAACTATGCAGACCTTGACAAATATGTATCAAGCTTTTTATCTGAATCAAGGAGGAGGTGAACTGGGCAGAAACATCCTGGCTGGTGTTATCCAGTCTCTGGGGACCAAGGCACAGGGTCTCATTGGAGATGTAAACGAGCAGATCCAGTTGGGAGTGGAAGAATGATTCCAGCTGTAGCCTAGAACTGCACTCCCGATATCTTAAGAATCAATGTGCTTCCATACTTCCTGAAGGAGCTGGATCCTAAAAAGAAATGAACATTTCACTGTGGTGAATTGAATGGAAGTTTTGGAATCCCAGAAGAGATTGTTCATTTTACCCAGTCCAGACATTGTCTGTGCTAAGCCAGGAAAGAAACTGTTGTGTTGGTCCACCTTTGTCAGAAACTGAGCTGTATCCCAATGGAGAAATGTTTTCTAAACTGATTAAAAGTCCTGAAAAATAAAAGTTATATATCAAACTTTTTTACTGTTTTAAAACTTTCAAACAGAAAAGCCAATTTAAATCACTGAGCACTTTAAAGATAATTATATCAACATGAAGAGAGGCTTTACTTTAGGATTTCTTCTTAGAAAAACAAACCAAAACCCAACCCCAAAAAGATTTTTATTCTACAAATGTAAAATTAGTTGTGTATTGCAGCACCAGATGAATTTTAACAGCTGCATTTCAAGATAACCAATTATTTGTACATTATGTAAGATTAAAATACAATCCTAGTGACAGGCCTCCAACTCTACCACCAGTAAAACACCACTGGAAGAGTGAAGTACTTCTGGGAAACTGCATAGGGAAGGAATTTATGGAAATTTAACTCTCCAGCCTTCTCTCAATCACTTAAACATCTGATGTTGACGCTTCCATTTGCGTAAAATAGTTATTCATTGCATTAACATTTTCTTTGTACTTTTACTTTTCCTGATGGCCTGTTTGGAGTGAGAAGCCAATATCAGAGATGGTGACAATGTGTTTCTTCCTCCTCTCTTTTATAACACACAGGTTAATTCTTCCTCAGTGTTTAGTCATTATAGCATGTACTGCCCCAAATTAGAGGTAATTTCAGCAGAGCTGTGACAGGCATAAACCTGGTCTTCCAAATGTTGTCCCTGGGACATCTTTACAAAACCTGAACAAATTAATTAAATAACAGGCACGGTCTCTTTTTAAAAAAGGACATGTAAGGTTTTATTTAATCTGGAATACCCCTTTCAATCTCACCTTTTCTTGCTAGGTTTGTTTTATATTTGATTAGCTCTAGGAGATGGATTTTGACATTTAAAGTATGTGTAATAGAAAGAGAATAATGACATAGCTGGGATTACAGAGAAATATTTGCCCTTGAAAATGGTAATGCGTTGTTAAATACCGGTTGCATCATATCTGAGTATAATAAAATCAAAGTGGAAATTGAGTGATTGTGTGGGGAATGAATAGTCTCAGTATGTGACAGAAGAAGGGACCTTGGCAATTCTAGCAGTGCAGCATAGCTGAAAATGGATTTTGCAGCATGGGCTCATTGGGTTTCCAGACCTGTATTTTGTCTTAAGTCTGACATTAAAAAACAAATAAAATGATGCCTGCATTAAAATTGAGGAAATAAAGTAAAAGTACTTGAATCAAAAATAACTCATGGTCTTCCAGTTAGTTCAGACCTCACATAAATCCTTGGATAAGCTCCCCCCAAGAGCTATGGTGTGTTGATTCCTCAGATGGGGGGTGCATTTGTCCTGTTAGTGCTGCTGTGAGGTTAAAAGTTACATTTTGCTGGGGTTAGGAAATTGAAGTTATTTGCAGCGTGGAGCATACCTGATTTGCAGTGTGGCTCTCGTGAGAACTGTGTTGGCACAGCTGGGTTGAGCCAAGGGCTGGAACAGGAGTCCAGTGCCTGGGAGGAAGAGGGGAGAATATTTAACCTGTGTTTTCCATGAGAGCCATCTGCAGTACCTGCAGTTTGGGCTGCACTGGGGCAGGCAGATCTTTCCTGAGCTGCTCTCTTTCCTGCATAGTGGTGTGCAGATGTGTTTATTCCCAGTTTTCTGGTCAGGGATAAACTGTGCTGAGATAAGTGAATGAGGAGTCCTCTGGGGCCAGGAGGATTGGTCACAGTTGTTTGGGTGGTTGTTTTCATTGGTGGTTGGGCTGTTTTGTTGTTTTAATTCAAGCCATTGAAGTCAGCTCTCTGGAGAATTTCTGGCAGGGTGTTAGTTTTCAAATCAAACCAAAGTGATGGCACCACCTGCTGTAGCTGCTGCCTGTGCTGGGGCAGCACTTCAGTGCCTGATAATATGACACTGGAAAGGTTGGTTTTGCCTGTGGTTTTACTTCCATCAATGGTTCTCACCATTCCACACAAGCCATGCACTGGGGCCCAGCTGTTCTTCTGGGGGTTTATGAATGGGCTGGGTCCTCTTTTGAGCTGAGCACTCTTCCAAATTGTCACATACCTTCCTGGGAAGAAAAATTTACAATGTGAGTGCATGAAGAACAACACAGAGACAGGGAGCAGCATGTTTGCTGATGATCTGTGTATTTTTGCTCAGTTTATTGTAGCAGACATCAGGATTATATTTTTCTTGCAAATGTACCTTTTTTTTTCCCTATCCTTTATGTTTTTCAGCTGCCCTTAAATCCTATTAACAGTAACAGAGCTGAGTTTTGCCCTGGCTGTGTTTAACAAGGTGAAAACCAAGCCCTGGGAGCAGGGAATTACAGGCAATGAAACCTCTTCCAGGTCTGTGTTCCTCACAGCTCAGCTCTCTGTGTTAAGGGTGGCTCTCAGAATACTGTTATTAATAAAGTCTACTGGCTGGAAAGGAAATTCAGGAGTCTTTTTAAATAATCTTTCATCAAACTGGAGGGAATTTGGGTTTGATTCTTGGATCTAAGCACTTGATTAACTTATCTGCTCTTTCCTTTTCTGTGTCCTCTGCCACTGTGGTACCTGCACGCTGTTGGAATTTGCCCAGCCCCTCTGCACTGCTGGATTTCTGCTCCTGGCAGAGACAGCCCTGGGGCTCATCTGACTCCAGCTGGGGAGAGGTTTGTTGTGCCTCTGGCACGTTTAGGCTGTAAGAAATGCAATGCATTTAAAGAAATTATTCCCTGTTTGCTGTGCTGGAGGCTTCCACTCCTAGTTTTGAAGATGTTCTTGCTCATTGCTGTGGGCTTGATCCTTGCAAGTCAGAGCAAGAGCTGATTATCAGGGTGGGGAACACAGCTACACCAGGGTGTGTGTGATGTGCTCCCCACCTCTAACAGGCAAAATATCTTAAAGAATTCCATCATCGTTTTCCTTTTTGGCAGGATTGGGGGATTGCTCATGACAGAAGAGGCTGTAGCCCAGTTGGGCCCCTTCCCCTGTGCACACAGCAAGCAGCTGTGTCTGGGTCTGGGCTCCCATCCTGTGCACTTCCTGAACATGGGAACTGTTTTTCCTCAAATCCAAATGAAGGTGAGACTTGATGCAGACCTTTTGGAACCCCTTCATGAAGGGACTTAGGGAGCTCAGCTGCTGTAGGTTGCAAATGTCAGAGGACTCCTTGTGCTGTGGTATCTGCCTTTCCCTTGGGCCCTGGCTGTGACACCTTGTCTCAGGCAGACAATATTTTCCTGGCCCCCTAGAGCAGGTATCCCTCACTGTGGAGATCCCCAAATGCACACAGGCAGCTCTTTGCCTTTCCCCTGACTCACAGGCCTGTCTGTCCTGCAGTGCTCTTTGTGATTTCCAGGGCTGGCCTTCCAGATTTCCAAACACACTGATCTTGTGGTGTGCTGTGTGCCAGCTGACTTCACTTTAAAATACACAAGTGCCCCTTCTTACTCATCTTTCTCTCCTGTAGCACTTGTGGCTGGTGTCATTCAACTGCTGAGAATTCTTCTTTCAGTGTTCTTTCAGCTCCTGTTTGCACATGTCTGATCTTGAAAAGTTTCTGTTATTTAAACATGCAGGTCTTTGCAGGGAAATTGGTGTTCCTGACTGATGTGACTACTCATTGTTGTGCTCAAGCAGTGGCTTTTTTTCTTGATGAAGAGGCAAAGTCCATAATTTCAGAAAAGATTAATAATTTTCTCCCTAAATGATCCATCAAGTAGTGTGCTGTCACGTTTCTGAGACTCATGTCTCAGAGATCTGTTCCAAGGTTGGTCCTTCAGAATTTCTGAGGGTAAATGTTGGAGAATTGAAGGCACATTTGTGGAAGTAGGCAGGTTAATATATACATATATGTGTTATGTGTGTATATTCATTAGTATGTACATGTAACATATTTTATATAAAAATATGTGTATTATATACATATGTATGTCATGAATAGTCAAGGTTAGCATAAGGAATCTGTGGTGGGATGTGCTCCTGGAATAGCCAAAAGAATAATTTAGAGAATAAGGAACTGTTTGGAAGGTGCTTGAGATTGTTAGGAAATAAAGACAGTAGGATGGACTGAGTGAGACAGGAAATCAAATCACACAGCAGCTGAGTGGATGATGATGCCAGAGAAAAGTCTGAACACTGGAATTAAGTGGCTGTGGTCTGTGAGATGGTTCTCTCAACAGGCACATTGGAAAACAAGAGTTAAAGGACATGTTTAGCATCAAAGATGGCAAGAATGCAAAGTGATAGTAACAGCTATATTGGCTAAATCTGGGCAAAAAATACTGTGCAGCAGTAAAAGATGGATTGTTAGGCTCATAAATGAATACATGATGTAAGGGGACACCTAGAATGGGTTGAATGTGTTTAATATTAATAAGCAACACAGTGTTGGCTCCAGCTCTGTAAATGTTCCAGCTCCTCTGGACTGCTTATTTTTGTGTAAGGACTCACACTGGGATGTTAAGCAGCATATCCAGCCATTAATCTATTTTATAGGTACAACATCACTGCTGATGTCAAAAAGTACATCTCTAGAAGTGGTAATGAGTCGTAGCTGGGACTGCACACTTACCAGTGGATACTTTTCTGTGAGTTCAAAAGACCTCCTGCAAAATATCAGCTGTACTGCAAAAGCTGCTGATGGTGGGTTAGAATATGGTGTGGTCAAAGTGATAAAATTGACAAACTGCAGAGAAAATGGAGACAGCTTCTTCCCTCATTTCCCTCTAGCATACGTTCTGTTCTGTTCCAAAAGTTTATGCAAATGTCAGTAATATAGAAAATAATCTGTCCAAAGTAATTTCTACATTTTTTTTTAGTGAGGCTGGTTACTTTTTGCCCCTTATGGGTTCATTTATGCTTGAAATTTCTGGGAAATGAACCACATGCAAGATGACTATAATGTATTTTCTAGATTTGTGATTTCTCAATGGGTCACCAAGGAGCTGTTCTACAGAAATCTTGGTCCTAAGAAGTGATGTTTTTTATAAGGTTCTTCAAAGAGAACTTGTTCTTCACAGAAAATATTTCCATTTTCATAATTCTCTCAGTCCTGTCCCTTTTCCTCAGTTAATTAAACTTTTATTAAATGTTTATAAAACCAAAACCATTTGATTATTTGGAAACTATTTGTTCAAACTATAAAGAGGAACTTGGGGAGGAGAGCTTACAAGCATTAAAGCTGTAATTCCTGAAACTTGTCCCACTTGTTTTTGGCCACCTTATGTGTTAAAGTGGGTCTGTGTAAGATAGAGAGAGAGAGAGAGAAAGCAGAATGCAAAATGACAAAAAGGAATAAACTGGCAGTGAACCAGGCTGGATGCTCCAAGAGGGAATAGCTAATTGGGTATCATTAGTGCCTTCATTTAGTGGTATTCACACACCTGAAAAACATTGGCTGCCCTTTCCAGCAGTCCTGGCTTGTCCTGCCTCATGTCCTGGGGAAGTGATTCCTTCTGTCTGGAGCCCAGGTTTGCTTTCAGACCCATTTCCCACCCAGCAGGGCACCCTGGCTCAGTACTTTGCCACCAGACACAGAGAGCCCTTGCCCTGGACAGTTTAGTTCTGTAAGCAGGCTCTCTGGTTCACTTAGGTGATAATTTAGCCCAGTTTCTTGTAGTAAAAAACATCTCTAATATAGAAAATTAATCAGATACTCTTCCACTGTACCAGAGGAGATGTGGGAGAGAGACTGGAGGGAACCGGAAGGCCTTTGAAACCAACACTTAATTATATTTGTGGCTTCTGAATGCAATGCTCTAAAGTGGGAAAGGGAAAACTGTTTCCCTCCTAGTTTTTCAACAAGAAAGGAATAAAATGTCTCCTGTGTGCAGTGAGTGTGCTCACATGGGAATCCTGGAGGCTTTGCTGGAGTCTTGCCTGAGTAAGAACAGCAGGATGAGAGCCCTGTGGAGCAGCACTGATGTGCACTGTAGGAGATAATGGAGGAGGGGAAAGCACCATCATTTAGAGGACACGTCATGAAGCAGTGGCAGGAGGTGTTTCTACAGATGAAGATAAATTTCCATATGCAGTCATTCCGTCAGCCAAGAGGAAAAATAAATTTTACCTATGAAAAATAATGGACCTGCCTTTGTAGGAATGGTGCAATGCAGAGTGCAAAGTGGTCCTGATGGACTTCCCCCAAACCAGAACATCACTGTGAGTTCTGAGTTTATAAAGGCAGTCAGGAAGATGCTTTGTAATCTCTGTTTCTGTTTTGCAGTTGTTTCTCTTTACTGTACAAAGCAGTCATAAGTCAGACTTGCCATAAGTTTCCAAAAAGGGTTGGTCTTCACTGCCCTTGTTTTTCAACAACTAATTAATGGGTGTTTTGGGCTACCACTAAGGTTATTTTAACTGTTGAATTTGGCATGATTTCAGCCCTGCCCCCAGCTGAACATCTTTGGGCTCCTGTGCCAGTGCACCTCTGTGGGGCTGGAAAGTGACGTAGATTTTGGTAATGCTCACCTCCTTGTTTTCCCTTGGTTTTGCTCTGTTGTTTCTCCACCTTGGCAGGCACTGCATTTTCTGCTACACCCCACCTCTTTTACTGGCACTGCACCCGTGTTCTTTAGTTGGTCCTGTGGAGAGGGATTTTCAGAAATACGAAGAAAGCTCAACTTGAATTTTGACTGGTTCTTAACTCAAGTGTTTTTATTATATCAATGAATGGAAATCTGGGAGCCATTAGAAAAGCAGTGGCACTGAATTGGCCTCAAATTCACCCTTGATCCTGTAATTATGCTTTCCAAGATACCATCTCATTATCTAAAACTCAACTGTGTCATTAGTTATATCTCATTTTTGTAATTACAAGCTATATATTTGTCATATCTGTGGAAGCAGAAAACATTGCCATTATAAATCTATGGTTTATGCAGCTTCAGCAGGAATTGCTAATGAGCAAGTCTTCCTTTCTGTATCTTTCTAATTTTTTTTCCAAAAAGCTTTTCCAAAGCAAACTCCTGCAAGGAGACTGAGCCTGAAAATTCAAATGGTGAAGTGCCTCCCTTAGGCCTTCTTGCTTTGCTCTTGAGATATCTGTCTGTGTTAATAGACCATGATAATAAATTCCCTGAATTTGTTTTGTTTTTCTGTTCTTAAAGATGTCATTCTTCTTTCTTCTACAAATAATAATGTGAATGCAAATCTCAGAGAAGATTAGTGCAGCTACAAAAACAATAATCTTAGCGAGCATCTGTCGTCATAGGGAAACTTTGCATTCTGGAGGAAAGCAAAGCTCAAATTCAAAGTCTCTTCTTGTCTCACAATGTCTGTGCATTTGTAGTCACCAAACTGAACTGGCTGACTCGTGAGAGCAAACCATTTTGGATATGCTTTTTCCAGATCAACACCTTGAGTTTGGTGATCTGGTTTTTTTTTCCAACTGTGTTCTTCTTTCCCATCTGAATGATGCATTATAAAATCACTCTAGGTGTCTCCATGAAGCCATAACCAAATGTCAGTGACAGAGGAGTCCTGTGCATGACCTTCCTTACCCTAAGAAGGGTTTCTCTGTGCTTCTGGTGCCCTCCTAAATCATGTTTTCCCAGTCTTTCCTCTTATCCTGTGTGCTCTCTGTGGATTGTTTTATTGTTTGGTATTTTTCCCCCAGTCTGCCCATTGATTTTGATTTCTCTGCTGCTATTTTCAGTTCAGTTTAATTCTCACTGCTTGTCTGGGTTTCCATGCCCATGATATGGTCGCAGCTCCTTGCTGGACATCCAGGTGTGAGCAATTTTTGTTTTCCAATAGGCCACAATTCTTGTTTAAGATCACTTTTCCCTTCTTCGCTCTGAAATGCACAGCAGGACGTTTCTTGTTTATTCGCATTTTTTTCCTTGCTCCTGTTGTTAAAAAAACCAGCCAAATAAATAAATATTTGGAGTGGGGCAACTGTGTGAAAGGTACATTCTGAGCTCAGGATGCAGTAATGAACTGCAATACAACACTTTACAATGGTGTAAAAGCATTCAGCAAATGTACAGAATGCTTTGAAACTACTGCTAAGTATCCATAGCATAAGGATTGAAATTTATAATCCTTTTTCTCAAGTTCATGCTGTCTGTGAAGATTAATACTTAGATCACTTTTTATATAAATACAGCACTGACTTTCAAGACTTAGTAGGTTTGTTTTTTATGGAAGTGATGATGTGTTTCATTTTTGCTTGGCAGAGCGGTGACAGCAATTTACTGGATTTGTTGCTTTTATGACCTCTAGATGCAGAGTGTGTGTGTGTGCCAGCATGCATAATCCCAATTTTATTCCTTTATGTGGTTAGAGTAAGAAAAAAGATTTAATACTGTGATGTCATTCACACTGTGAAGCCTTGCAATGAATGGTAGGAAAACAGCTGTAGTCACCTTATGGAAACAAGAAACTTCAATGCAACAGCAATTGCCCATGGCTGCAGCATTGTGCTGCTGCAGAGGATCCCATATATATAGTGCCAATGGGTATCACAGGGCCTGAAGCACAACTTGAGCAGTCATCTGTTGATTTCCTAAGGTGCCATGAAAATACTTTGCATTTTTTGGTGTTCCCATTTCGAGTATTGCCACAGTTAGTTGGTTATTTCCCTTCCAATCAATCTTTTCTTCTGGCTGAATGATGATTTTCCATGTCATCATAATCATCAGTGCTGAAGTCACTGATTTCATTTTGTGGTAGTATTTTGTCATTTTCACAGCTTACTTTCTAATCTTATTCTGCAGTATGTTTTATGTGTGGAGGGAAAACCAATGTTATTCCAAGGGAGTTCTAACAAAATGATAAAACATTTCAGCATTTCTGTTTGCCTGAGGCAGACAGATTTTCTATATCAGTAGCACTGGACTTAAGTTTGTATCTGTAGAATTGAACTTTAGTTTGTATTTATCTAAAACTAAAATCCTATTCAAATAATAAATTAAATTGTTCCAGATGCACAGTGTTGCTTTGTTGACAACAGATGTCTGCTCTGGAAACAACAATATTAGTGTCTAATTAGAGCTTCCATTGTGAAAGTTGTGTCTAGACTTCAGAGAAGATATTGTGATTTTTGCAGAAATGGAAAAAAGGCCTAGAGGATATTGGCACTGGGCTGAAAAAACCCAGACATTGTTTCAATTTATAGTTATTAAGTAAAAAACTACAAAAATCATATCTTTTGTAGTCTGCAGGCCCCCACTGGGCTGAGGGTTGTTTCTAGAGCCCTGCCATGCTCACACGCTGTCCATGGCCCTGGGAAAAGCAGATTTACTCTGCCAGGCTCATTCACTTTCCCATCGCCCATCTCGTGTCTTTTAGAAAGAAATCTGCTAAAATAACTCTGTAGATCTATGGGGAACCAGGTCGCTCTATGAAAATCCTTTTGTATATTTTAATTCAAATTAAATTCATATTTAAACTGTTCTGTTTAGCTAAAATGTAAATTCAGATGCTAAACTGAACCAATCTGTCTGCTGCATATGCTTTATCATCGAACTGCCTTGACAACCCTTGTTAACATTTGCATAAACTGTACAGGCTAATAATAATGATGATGATGGAATTAGCCTGTTAGTATCTTATTTTTGTTGTATAATTTTAATCTCTGTAGGAAGGAAAACCACTATATCTTTTGAATTAGTCAATGACTCTGCTTTACTATTATTAGCTATTTGTATGTATTTGTCTCCCTAGACAGCGTAGCAAAGCCTGCTGGTTTCCTTGTGGGGAATCTTGAAAGCTGTCATCTCAATTATTATATCATTTAATAGTAATATTTTAGCATGTTTAACTGACCTTCCTCTGAAATATATTTGGTGCTGAATCTGGTTGGCAGTAATTTGCAAAGTAATTGTGGACAACATGATCATGCATCTCATCTGCTCTGTATAAATCCTTTACAAGTCATATCATGGGTTTGTGCAGAGAAGTTGGTGTTGGGCTGCTGAGCTGCCAGCAGGGTGAGGGAACAGGGACAAGAGTCATCCTACAGCCTTTGAGGTCCTGAGTTTTTTCAGTTCCACTGGTCTGTGTCCTTTTATCAGATATCTAACTTTGATGGTTAATATATTTCTGTCTTTTTCTATACTGGTATGCAGTTGGTTTTTTCCCATCTGTTTCTTATATCAGTAATGCATCAGGGCAAATACAGGTAATTTTAACATTTTGTATTTTGAGTATGAACTGTTTAAGATCTCTATGAATGCAATTGATGAAAATTTTTAAAAAGAGATGTAATTGTGTTTGTTAACCAATGTGCAAGAAAGGAAGAATCAATTTTAAGTGGTTATGTGAAATATAGACATATACTCAAGAACATAGTTTCATCATGTAAAATATTTTTTAAGCTAGTTTTAGCTTCCTATTAGGATTTTCACATGAACGAATAGAAGCATATAGTTTTGGCAAAACCCCCTCATTTGACTGCTTTGACTTCAGTTTTCATTTCTCTTCCAAACTGATCCTTTTTTAGATAATGTGAGGGAGCAAGACATGTGACTGACTGGAGTTTGAAATATCTGCTTTATAATTATAACCTTTAAATTATAGGAAAAAGGAGAGATTCCCTTTAATTTTAAACTTTATTTTTATGTGTAGGGAGCAAAAGTCAGTTGTTCCAAAGCACAGAATTATAGCAGTATATTACTAATACCATGATATGATATTGTCACAGAGGGATTTAAAAAAAGGAGAAAAAAACCAAAAAGATTGAAAAACTCCACTGGCCATTTTGAATGTTGTGAAAGAGATTTTCATGCTGTAAATAAATCGTTGCCTACCAGACTGGCTGGTTTTGATCTGTGCTCTCAAGGTTGTGTTGGCCATGGCTCATTCTTTTCCTCTTTGCTTTTGTTGATGACCTCCAAAGCCATGAGCAGCCCAACCCTCTCCTGCCCCCTGTCCCAGCCTCCAGCTGCTTCCTCCCTGCTCCCCTTTCCTCATGCTCTGGCACCATCCTGGGCACCCAACCCAGAGCCATTGCATAAGGAGTGTGACTTGCACGGAGCACAAGTGGTGTGTGGGTGAAGGCACATCTTGGGGAGAGTGCAGCCATGGGCTGAGTAAAAATAGGCACTGCAGTGTGTGCCAAAATGAGTGAGTTACATTGTCTGCTGAGCAACGAAACCTAATCCCCCTTCTCCTGCCCACTTCCCTCCCCCAGCTCCTAATGACTGTAATCCAATAAAATACATGACACAAGCTGAAAGGAAGTAGAAGCTGGCTTATTTTCTGTCACTTGTCAAACATTCAATTGTTTCACCTGATGGGAAGTTTCAAAGCTTGTAAAACATTTTAATGGGCAGAGAGAAAGCATTGGTCAGTTCTCTGTGTGTATGTGTATATATATGTATATATATACACACATAAATGTATATGTATATATGTATATATATACACATACGTTGTTATTGTAATCTACACGAAGGACCATGATTCACTGGCTTATTTAAGGAACATGGAACTGATGTTAAATAGCCAACAGGGTGGAAGTTGCATATAGATTTGTTATCTGTGGTAAACTAGTGTTAGAATGTGAATTTGATGAGTCATTTTGTATTAGTTGTAATTATGGAACATTAGTGGAAATAAATCATGTACACTGGGATATACCAAAAGGTAATGTTATTGATTGCACCTGACATTTTGATAATAAGCTCCTGTTGAAATCATACAAAAGGTAATTTTAAATCTTATATCTTTGTCAGAGTTATGGCTTTATGGTCAAAACATTAATTAGTTTTATCCTACAGCTGTGATGCAGTTTAATTTTGCAGTGTTGGAAAGACAGCTCTATGTATGAGAGGCTGAGTTAAAAATATTTCTCATGGAGCACTGACGTGGACAGTTGCCAAGCTGGACCTTCAGATCCTTCCAGGGCTTTCAGGTGCAAATATCTGCCTCTTAATATTGCACTGATTGGCAAAATGCCTTTGAAAGTCCAGTCTGTAGGGACTTCCATCTTGCACCAATCTATAAACCACTGGTCTGTGCTTCAGCTTTGGGATGTGTGACACATTTTCTGTGTGCATTTGACTTGGAGCCAAAGGAGAGCTGGAACTTTGCAAACCAGCTCTTGTGTTAGCAGCCAGCTTTGGCTCAGCCTTGGAGTTTGTGCACAGAAAGAGGCTCCTGTGTGTCTGAAGTTACCAGAGTGGGTGTGGGTTGACTGGGAGAAGTTCACAGTGTTAAAAAGGGGGCAAGGAGCTTGGTTTTCTCCTCTAAAAGGGTTTTTTGCTGTGATGGGTGACACCATCCCATTAAAGTGATGGTCCTCGAGTCCTGGGCAGCTCAGAGGAAATCTCTTGCTGGATCTGCAGAGGCAATGAGTTTATTCTGTCTGGGCAGCACCCATGGGCACTTGAGGCAGTTGGGCAACACCCCTTGTGTTATAGCTCTGCTTTGCTTTGCTTGTGTGATGCAGGGAAAGGCCAGGAAGCTTGGAGAAAACAGGGCTTTCAGCAGCCTGTGAGATGTCCCCAGCTAAGGAACAGCTCTGAGGCAGGTGATAAAGGGATGTGTGATGTGCCCACTTTGTGCAAACAGCTCTTTCAGGTCTGTTAGTGCTGTTGTGCTGCCTGTTTTCCTTGTGCTGCCAACCTGGAGGGCTGTTGCTGTGACGGGTGAGCTTTGTTTCTCTAGCAATTAGAGAAATCTGCTATTTACTAATTAGAAGTGTGGTAGTGAAAGGTTTGGTGGTTGTTTTTTTTCTGAGAGATTTAGCAGTGGAGGTTAATTGTGCTCAATAGACCTGTGCGTGATTATATAAATGATGAATTATTTAAAATGATGCTTGTGATTCCATGAGCTTGACTACTGAGCATCTTGTGGGAGGGAGGAAAACTTTTAATGGTTTGTTTGGCACAAAAAAGCTTAACTTGACTGCTTTGCTGTTCATGTTTGTAATGCATTCACCTTTGTCTCTGTTTGCAAAATCAGTCAGTGGGCCAACACTTCAAATCTTTGAGATCCAGGCAAGCTGTTTTGACTTCAGGAAATCTTAGCCCAGGGGGGATAAAATGCATGTAAACAAATACAGGAGTTATTTAACTGGAGTTTACAGATGGATGGGCAGCCTGGCCAGAGCCCAGCATGTACCTTAAAGGCATCAGAGAAAACATCTCACACCAACCTGAACTTGCCAGCAGAGGAGAAAACTCACAAGTGGTATTAACTCACATGTGACTTCTTATTGTAAATATTGTGGTCATAGTGGGATATTTTTTCTTAACTCCTCTCAGTGCTGTCTCGGTGAGAAGCACACGACTGACTCATTGCTGCATCTGGGTATTGACGTCATTGTGATGCACTTTTCATTTCTAGCATGAGTGTTCCAGTCTCTCCAGTATGGAATTTAAATGAAAACATGATGCCCTTTATTATTACTGAGAAGTAAATGAACTAGAAAAATTACATTCACGGGCTTTCCAACTCATTCTCTATTGCACTGAACATATTGGACATCAGAGCCTGTCAACACAGTCATCTGAAACTGTCTCCTTCAGTGTTTCACTCCTAAGAGCCTGAATTATTCATCAGAGATTTTACTATGTTAACATATTCTTATGATCACGTTGACTTTAATTCCAGTGCATGAAAAAGGAAGTTTGCTGTTTCTCCTTGCATAAAAACAGATAAATGTATTAATGCTTTATCAGACACCCTTCTAAATCCTTTGTAGCAAGTCAGAGCAGAACAAAGCACGAAGTAATGTCAGATCACATCAAATTAAAGTGTTTGTAACAGCCAAGGTGTGATTGCGAAGCTAGCTAGAGCTAGTGAAGAAGTTTCTGGAGGTCTGGATGGACAAAGTTGAGGTGTTTTATTCTTCAGGGTGGGGAGTCTGCAGCAGGATGCCTTCCATGGTCAGGTCACATGTGCCGTCCGTGTCACAGCACTGGGGCATGGGGAGGCAGAAATGCCCTGGGCAAATTCGAATACTCTGAAGGTCTGGAGTTCTGATTCAGTTACTGCTTGAGAAAGGGGTGAGAGGGGTTTTTTGTTTGTTTTGTTGTTGTTATTGTTGTTGTTGTTGTTTTTAAAAAAGACATTAACCTCCTTTGGTGACAGGATAAATGTATTCTAGAGAGTTTCTCTGAGCTGATGCTCTGGGGTTTCTTTATGACCAGCACCATGACAAGGGATAATGCAAAAGCAAATTGATGTTTTGGGAGGAGAGATTGCATTCTGTGGTGTCAGAGGACAAAAAGGCTCTGATGACTTTTTCTGAAACCTTATCAAAAGTATGATAGTTATAGGGCTAGTTAGAAACTTGGAAAGAGGTTTTCAGAGTGCACATCTACACGTGCACATTAACATACATAATGATGTCATGGTTTTAGTTTTGCCAATGTAAGTGAAGGTCAGCATCCTGGAGCAGAGCTCTGAGCCAGAATCCAGACAATTCTTCTGCTTTGAGTGCTCACTTGGAGAGAAGGACAACTGTGGGTTTGTGGGTTCACAGTGTTTGTTTTCATGTAGCCATAAAGCATCATGAGGGTCACTGCCAGGTCAGTTCAGAACGACAGCTCCTGGCAAGGGGACGTGTGCTCCTGCTGTGGGAGCTCCCAGGGTGGTGACAGAGAGCAGGAATAGTGCTCCTGACTGTTTTCATGCCCTTACATTTGGGGAGAGGCCCAGTGCTGTGCACAAAGCTAAATAATAGTATGAACAGAACCCAGCAAATGCATTTTGAGCTTCAAGTGCCTTTCAAACAACTGAACATTACTGCTTATGCAGAAAAGATATCTTCAAAATACTGGTGTCGTTTAAATGTGGGTCAAGTATGAATTTCTTAGATACTAAATGTAAGCATAAGCATGAAGTAGGCCAAATAACAGCATTGTGGGTTGTGTTTTTTTGGTTTGGGTTTGGGTTTTGGGGGGTTTCACTTGTTCCCCTCTCTGATTTCTTTCTTCCTCTTGGGTTTTGGTCTAAATCAGATTTTTTAAAAACTTCCGTGACTTGGAATTGCTTAGAAAAGCTTGTTTAAGGAGCCCCAGTTCCCAGACCTCCTTGAATGAGTTGTATCCAGTGACTTTGTTGTTGTACAGCTGGCAACAGAAGAAACACGCAGGTTTCAGAGCAGCAGTTGAATCTCTAGGCAGGACCAACAAAAAGGGGCCAGCCCTTCTTTATTCTCTTATTTTTATATGTTACCAAAGACAATCAAGGATTGGTGAGAGGGGTTAACACCTCTGTAAGTTTACAGGACAAAGACATGGTCAATCATCTTTCTCCACCCCAGGGAAAGGAATGAAAAACAATTCCACAAGTGCAAAACAATCTCGGCTGGTTAAGAAAAACAAGGACCATGTTTACAGAAAAAGCATGGGAAACTACTGCTATAAAGTTACAATCACGGAACCCTGCAAAAGCAGGGCAACAACTTTGTCACTGACAGTTCAGAGGATGGCAGCAGAGGGAAGGTGGGACGTGTTGAGCACGAGTTGTCTGATGCCATGGGGAGCTCCTGTCCTGGTCTTGTCCACCTGGTCTCTTCCCTGGTCAGTTTTAAAGGCAGTGATTTTCTGAATCCCACCCAGAGTCACCATGACCTGGGTGAAATCTGGGCTTCCCAGTTCTCACACAGCAGGATTTCCTTGGCTGCTGGCTGTCCAGGAGCCATGGGAAGGGCGTGCCTTTTTTTCCCCATCTGAAGGCATTGGGGAGCCCTGTCAGAGCCTCCAGAAGCTGAACAGAACTGAACTGTCTGTGTTCTCCAGGGGGAAACCCTGGAAGCAGAACAGTGTCTTTTCTCACTGACTTTTGCTAGATGAAGCAAATCAGCAGTCTGGTAATTATAATCTGTCTGTTTTGGAAACTATTGCTCTCAAGCACTCGGCAAGCACAGGCTTTTGATATGTATATTGACAATACATGTCTAAAATATTGCCATTTCATTTGGAATATTAAAAGAAAAACCATTTTAAAATTCGCTGCCTAGGGGTGTTTATTTTTTGTAGCAGGCACATTTATGTAAAACCAACTTAAATTCCAATATTCATATTTTGTGAATGTGAATTCAACATATATATTTCATTATAGTTGGGAAGGAGTCCTGTATTGAGCTGATTGGTGTTGCATTTCATTGGTAACAGAGTC
Source organism: Drymodes brunneopygia (assembly GCA_013400955.1). Taxonomy (NCBI): domain Eukaryota; kingdom Metazoa; phylum Chordata; class Aves; order Passeriformes; family Petroicidae; genus Drymodes; species Drymodes brunneopygia. The sequence continues at coordinate 719,306 of VZTZ01049211.1, forward strand.
ATGACAGGAATGCATGACTGAAAGTTTGTATGCTGCATATTTTCACCTGAGGTTTGAAAATACCATCCTATCAAATATTTTGCATAGAAATTAGTAAGTAGTGCTGAATGTGACACCTTTTTACTCTACTCCTACATATTCTGCGAGCAGGAAAAAAAACAAACCTAAATTCAGTAACAAAATATTCATTGCTAATTGCTACTTAAACCTCTGTGACCTTCGATTTTCTCTGGTGTTTAACTTTGAATAAATTATTTTTAAAAGCCCTCAATGCATGCCTTAAGTGACTGTTTTTAGCATATTTTCAGGAAGTTTTCGGAGCCGTGCACAGACCATGAATGTGTGTGGTGTAAAAGAGGTGGAGGAAAGGTGGTAGCAGATTTCATGTGGCGGTTCTGGAAGGAAGACAGGCAGGAAGGAAGGCAGTAGGCAGTGCTGAAGCCTTCATGGCAAACAGAAGCATCAAAGCTCTGAGCCCTGTGTGCTGTGACCGCTGCCAGAAGAAAGATGACAATTCTCAAAACAAAGCCACCCCCCCGCCACCCCCGTGTGCTCTGGATGTGAATATCACCTCCCTGGTGCATGCTGATTTGTGAAGCTCGCTGAGAAACACTCTCTCTTTCATTTCATTGAATATTTTTTGGCTTTGTGTTTCCTTTTTTTTTCATTTGGAGATTGTTAGTGTTCAGCTCTGCCCTGTTCACACCTGACTCGTGGTTCGCTCACAGACTTTCAGGGCTTGAGCTGCCCTGCCACTCTAACCTTTCAGACTGTTTTCAAGGTATGGTTTAAAGGCAGTTGTTCAGATTTGATCTCTTTCGTGAGAATTTGCTGCTTGTCTCTGGAATTTCTTGTGAAATGTTCTTGGAAAAGAAGGAGAACCGGCAATACCTCCCCTTGAACTCTGCTCATGTTTGTGATGGGAAGAACTGGAGACACCAGCATCCATCCCCTTCCCAAGGGCCAGAGTTTTCCTCTAGGTGAGAAGAGCACCTAGAACTATCTACATATGAGGCCACCCAAGGGATCTAAAAGCAAAAAAAAATGAAACTCAGACTCAAAATAAATTAGCAAACTGTCCCCTGTTCTTAGCCTTCTTATCTGCGTTTGGCTTTCCAGGAACTTCATCTTCTGCACTTTGCTTTGTAGAAGAATAACTAAGTCATGCAATAGTTTTCCTTTATATATTGAGTTAAACGGCAAGTTGAATATATAACTAGTGGATAAAATATTCTAGGAATATGGTGTTATGCTAAAATAAGATTGAGAACTTTAGTTTGATGCATAACAGCTATTTAAAGTAGTCACGTAATTTATTGGAGCTGAGCTTCTACTGAAATAGTTCTGCAGTTTCATTATCACTTTTGTAGGCAGACCTCTGATCTGGATAACCAGGGGAATGCTATTTTGGAGGAAAATATTCTGAATGCCTTCCTCTTTCTGAATTACAAGGGGATAAAAGGAGAATACTTCCCTTGTGAATCAAAGGATGATATTTATGAAGAATTCCAGAACTTGCTTTTCTTGAAACTTAAAATAGAACATTGAGAGTTCTTCACCTTAGCAAAATGCTAGGTTTCTAAAAACTGAAAGATTTCTGATCCATATATTCTGGCAGTTTTTAAAATAGGGTTATTTTTGTCCAAATTGTGAGCCAGGTTTAGCAGTTCTGAACAAAGTATGTGTCTGTAGGCTCTGCATTGTGGTAGTCCTTCAAATCATCCTGATATCTTAAAAGCTGAGATCCATCTCTGAAATATCAGATTGCTGGGGTTTTTTAATGGAGAGACTTTTAGAACTGATTCAAAGTAGCTATAAATCAAAGCTGCAGCCTCTGTGTTTTCCTCTCAAGGGTTGCTTTGGAAAGCACTTGCTCATGACCCCAACCTTCCAGGCTCCTGAAACTGCAGCAAATTATTGAGAGTGGAAAATGGTGACAAACACCTTGTCCCTGCAGTGGAGCAGCAGGCCAGTGATGCATGCAATGCAGGTGGGTTCTGCATTGGTCTCTGCACAACTCCTGGCTCTCTCTGCTCTGTGGCTGTGTCTGAAGGGCTCTGAAGGTGCAGGGAAAAGGGAGCAGGGGTGGCAGGGAGAGCTGCTGGAGTCCTGCTCTGTGAAACACCCCTGGGGGAAGGGATAGAGATCAGATCAGATCTTGAAGCACAGACAGTTCCTGGGTTTCAGAGAACTGCTAAAACTGCTGCAAATAGTTTTGTTCAGGTGTCTGGTTGTTTTTGTTGTTTTGTTTGTTTTAGTTTTTTCTCAGTACTTCATATGCTGCCAATAACAGGAGCCAGGAAGCTGCTGTGATCTGCAGCATGATTTTGGCAGTTTTTCTTGAGAGAGGTTGAAAAAGCTTGAACCCTATTAGACCTCTCCTTCCCTTGGTAGCAAAAGGGCAGTTAACCTCTTATATCTGTAAATGCTTTAGCAAGAAAGACTTAGGGAATTTATCTAAAGCTCCTAGCCATGAGAAAACTTCGTTGGGCAAAATCATCCAGTGTGTGCAGGGAAGGAAATGGCTCAGACTGTGACCAAGGACAACTGCAACTCCAGTCCAGGTTCTGACTAAAGACTAAAGCTTTCACTGCATGGTTATTTTTTTCCTCCAGAAAGAAAGGCCTGTTTCCTCATCTCTCTGGCATGTTTCACAAATACCCATTGCATTTATCTGATCTGCTGATTTTTGGGAGATATATCCTCAAAAACTTTTTTTTTTTTTTT
>VZTZ01049211.1:722057-758373 GCA_013400955.1 Drymodes brunneopygia
GCTAAAAAACTTTCCGATATAAACTCTTCTACAAAAAGATGCTTCCTGGTAGTTTTTGTATTGGGGAAGAAGAAGGAAATAATCACTGTATGTGGTGTTTAAATAAACTGAGAAGGGAAGATGAGATCACTGAGAGTTTAAGACTCTCACCATGTTATTGTGAGGATCATGGGGCACTGACCATGAAGGTTTCATGAATCGTCACACCAAATCATTATGAATTAAACTAAATATATGTAGGTAGTGCTTAGTGCTAGAATTTCCTTTTTTTTTTTTTTAGGCTATTTCTTCTTGGTACCATGGGAACATTTAGTCCCCCATTTTCTTTTGAGACTCTCCAAGCAATAGATGACAATTTTTCTGCAGTACTCTGTTCAGTAAACTGAATGTTCATTTTGGCTAACTGCTCCAGTGCTGCTAGCTTTGTAGCCTGAGAGAAATTGAAAAGCTAGGGAAGGCTATTCATAACAACCCAGCAGAGCTCTAAATATTTTTATTTCAGTAGTAAGATGGGATCTTCTGGACAGTTCTTAGGAAACAAATCCTGTAGTTCATAGCTGGTTAAAAAGGATCTGGAAAGGAGAGGGCAGGGAGCTGCAAGGCCATTTGATTGTGCTATAGGCTTTAATATCTCCCTGGTCTTATTTCAGATGCTCAGTGTCACTCTTTGCTTGCTCAGCTAATAGTACACAAAGTGATCATTAATCAAAGTAAATAATGTAGCAGGAAACATAAGGCACTGAATACAGAGAGAGTTTGCATTGATTCCAGGGGGTTTTGGACAGATGAGCATCATCACTGCAATGTAAATAGATAGGGTTTCAGGTTCATGATTAGTTCTACAGATCACCTGAGCTGTGGAAGCAGTATATGAGCCCTTAGCCTCTGGTAATATTGCTGGTTTTTAAATGTAACTTTATCTTTTCACTCCACTGCAGGCCAAACCCAGGCATTCTCCAGCTGCCAATGCTCAGCCCTGGTGGCTGAGGATGTTGGGCTGCTGTGGCTGCAGTGCGCTTGGGAAGGGCTCCCAGGAGGAGTCTGTAGAGCCAAGGCTGGGAAAGGGAGGTGCTGCCACACAGAGTCTTCACTTGTCAGCTTTGCCAGGTCATCCTCTGGTATTGTGTCATGCTTCTGGCAAAATATTAATGAAGAATCTAATGAGATGATGGTGCATTTAATATTTTGAGCATGATACATAAATTTTACCTGTTGCCGTTGGGAGGCTGCAGCACAAACAGGTGATTTGAAGGGGAGGCTGTGGTAATCAGCCAGCAATGTGTAAATATGTGTGCAGGAGGGCCAGCAGGCTTGCTGTGTGCTGGAGCAGGGCAGGTGCTGCAGTGCCAGCCACGGGGGAGGAGAAGCCCTGCTAAGCCAGCCTGTTCCATGCTTGAGCTGAGAGCATTGGCACCTTCACAAAGAAATCTTGTTTTACCTCAGTAGCAGCAGTTTTCACTCACCCACAGAGAGAAAGGGCTATGAGCTAATTGCTTTAGCACTGGAGGAGGAATTTTTTGTTGTTATTCTGTGTCAATAATGTTTTGTCATTTCCTCTCTTTGCAACTTTGGGGAAAAAAAGTTTGAAGTGATGTAATTTTGGTTTTTGTCTGGTGATGGAGTTGGTGGGAAATTGCAGCTGCCAGGCACTTTTTACTCAAGGCTCTGATGATTCATAAACTTGGGCTAGGTTTATCCTATCTGTGGGTCATCTAAACTGTGTAGCTTCTGAGCTGCAGGGTAGGAAGCAGGCAGTGCAGTCAGACTGGATGGGCTGGCACAGGAGCTGGCTTTGCAGTGAGGAGAGGAAGGCAGTGAGTGCTGGTGATGGATTAAAGGTAGGAAAGCTCTGCTTTGCTACCTGGAGTGGGAAACTATCCCAAGCAAGTTTATAGCACTCTTGGATTTAAACCCAGAATCAATAAAGTCCAGACTCCTGGAGCCATAAACACTCCTGAAGTAGCTGATGCCAGCCAGGACCTCTGGAGATCTCTGGTTCAGCCTGCTGCTGCAAGCAGGGCATGACTGGCTGGGCTCTCTCAAGGCCTGATCAGTGGAATTTTGGATTATGGCCAAGGCTAGAGCCTCTTACCCTTCACATTTTCATTTTTATATTGTCTAATTAAAGAATCTTCCCCAATTGTGGAAGTCACAGAAAGTGATTTTACACAAACACCAAAATAACATGGGTGGGATTTGATTGTTAAGTAGCACGTTAATGTGGGAAGCTGCCCAGGTCAGTGTCATTGTACTGCCTCAGGGTTGTGCACCTGGTGAACTGAGCTGCTGACCTGGTCAAGGCCCGTGTAGGGCACAAAGCTTTGATGGAATTCATGACTGGCAGATGATGTGCTGTGGGCTCCCCCTGCCATGGGGACAAAACCAAAACTGGTAAGGTTATAGCCCAGAGAGAAAGACTTCTGTTTCCCCCTTGCTGGTCCTGGCACTGGCCTTTTTTTTTTTTCCTTCTGGATAGAAGATAATTCTTTAATCAAGATTTTTCACCTGAAGAGTGAAGTCAGCACCCAAGGACTGGGTAGATGTAAAAGACAACAACAGGAATTAGATGACACAGTTGGCCACCAAAAAGGCCATTCACAAGCTCAAGTAAGAGGAAAACCTGGGACTTCTTTTGTCCTCTTTTTCTAATCATCAAAACAAAATTAATTTTTAATATTTTCCATAGAGTAGACATGTACTGTTATAAACATACATTTTTAAACAAGAATTTGGGACATTTTCCTGACAGAAAAGCATCTTTACTATTACACTTACAAGGGTGTATAATTACATAGTTTATAAAGATTTTGAAAGGCTTGGAGAATGCTCCCTTTGTAACTTGCACTGCATTTTGTCCAAAGAGTTATAAATTCCTGAAAATGTGTGTCCTAGCAAGTATTCTTAAAGAACATTTCTATGGGCGTTTTGCTTTATGGAAGCATTGCAGATCTGACCTTATAACCATTCCTGTAATACCCTACAACATAAATTCTTGTAGACCCAACAATAAAATGTCACCTGGTAACATGGCACCCAACTTGATGGGTGTTGGTGAACCTCTAACAGCTGGGCTCATGGAAGACTTGTCAATTAGGAGGATCACTGTGGCAATTTCATTCTCCACAGCCCCTGTCTTTGTCACATTGTGTGGCATCTTGGCTCAGCTAAAGCTGCATCTCCTTTCCAGCTGTTCCCTGTGGTCTAGGCTGTCTCCCTGCCTCTGAGGAGTGCACTGTGCAATACTAAGATGGATATTTAATTTTTTTTCTGTGCTGTTGCTTCCTTTCCTGTGACTCTGAAGTAAATTAACATTGCTTGCAGAGGATTTTGAGAATGCAGATATGTTAATGTTGGCTGGTTCAGATCCCTTTGTGGGAGGGCCCATGGAAAGATTATACAGAAGTTTTGGAAGATTGAAGCTGGCAGGATTCTGTATTGGGTCCAAAAGGTCTTTTGGCACAGACCATGATCTGAATGAGGAGGAAGGGCCTGTACAGCAGGAAATGGGTTACTGTTGCCCTGGTTTTTGCAGTGTTCTGTGTTTTTACCTCTGTAGTAGAATTTCTCATACATTTTCTGTAAACACAGTCCTTGTTTTTGTAACCAGCCTAGATTCTTTTGAACTTCTGGATTGTTTCCATTCCTTTCCCTAAGGCAGAGAAAGATGATAGACTATGTCATTATTCTGTGAAGTTATAAAGGTGGTAACCTCTTTAACCAATCCATGATTGTCTTAAGAAAAATATAAATATAAAGAAAGGCAAGGCCTTTTTTTCTGGTCCTGCCTGGTAGTCCCTGACCTGCTGCTAAGAAATCTGTGTGTTTCTTTCGTGTCCAGCAGTACAACAGGTTACAAACCATGGAAGCTGATCTTCTCCCTGGGCAGTGCTGATGGGTGGATGAAGCACTCCTGCCCTTTCCTCCTGTAAATCCACACCTGATGCCCTCCTTCCTGAGCCCCAGATGCACTGAAAATCGATTTGATGGTATGGCTGGTCACCTGAAAAATCACTGGGATTGGGGTTGGGATTTCTAGATGCTAGAAATCCTGCTATCATGTGGGTTTTTGCCCTGTAATGCAGCAGGATTGACTGCTGGAAATAGCTTCAGCCTTCAGTGCATGCAGCTGCAGGAGGGCTGTGCTCCCCAGGGCAGGGCAGCAGTGCCAGCAGGATGCTCACAGGCCATGCTCCTGGTCTCACCACACTGGAACATGGCCCTGAGGGAGATGTAGCAAATCATTTTGGTGTGCTTTATGTTACACCAGTAGAAATTTAAAACCTGCCTGTTTATGTAGAAGTTAAGGTCCCATCAACCAGTGTGAATTCAGTGTATAATAAATACACAGAGGGGGAATATCTAGTGACTGATTTCTACATACCAGGCCTGAGAAAATGTAAATATTAACTCATTCATAACACAGACTTCCTAGTGGCAATGTACCCGTGTTAAAACACAGCCCTTAATTTTGAAGAGTATGAATAAATAGACAACAGAACTAGACTGGTGTCATCTCTCCAGGAACAGTAAGAAGATCTCAGGATCTGATGTGGCTGTTTGCTTTGGTGCCATAGAAATCAATAGAATAACTTGCAGAGGCTTCAGAGAGAGACAGATTGCAAAAAAGACATTTTTCTTCTTCACCTGTGACTCAAAAGTCCTTTGTTTTGGGAATTGTTGAGTGTAGGTGTGTGGTTGGCAGCATGCTGGTGAAAGAAACTGTAGTAGTAGGACAAATAGCAGTAAGGAGGTAGGAACACAGCAAAATCTGAGATCAAGGGGGACATTCATGTGCCAGCCTGTCAATTCATAGTAGAGACAAAAGGTAATGCAGAGCACTATAAAGAGTACATTTTGTCAAGGCATCTGAACTGCCCTGCTTTACACATAGTGCCATGCAAAGTGACTTTGGCAATGATTTAATTTTTCACTGTGCAGACCTAGGGTCCTGAAAATAACACAAATACTGGAGTAGTTTTGCTTAAAACCATGAATGTTTTCCCTTCTGTGCGAGCTCCTTTGGTTGTTGTGGTTTAAAATAAATCACGTTTCCATGCATTTCGACTTCCTTGAGCATCCTGGGAGATAATAAACTGCTTCATTTGCAGGGTGATATTTCCTATGTGGGTGTATGGGACCCTCACATCCATTTTGCAGCTATTTGTTTTATCACTTACTTCATCTGTGCCCGACCCACCTCCATCAGTGGAGCTTGACATGTTCTGCAGAGTTCCTGCTGGCTCTGGTTTGCAGGGAAGATCTATTTCTTCCTCAAACTATAAATAAGTGGGTGCTATCACTCAGCTTCTCTGCAGTGGCTCTTTATGCTATAAACACTTTTGGGGGCTCTTTGATCCCAAACCACTGGGTGATTCTTACACTTCTGATGGTGGCTGCAGTTTGAACCAGCCCTCCAACCAAAGAGGCTGGATGGGATTCCCTCACAGGTCAGAGAGCCTTCAACATGAACCCTGCAGTGACATCCAAGAGGTTTTTAGGGTCAGAGCTGTTTTAGTGGCTCTGGGATAGCTGAGGATTTCCTGAGAGAGGCAAACAGTGAGCTCAACCATTTTGGGGTGCCTTTGTGGCATTGTAAGATGCATCTTGGAGGGTGTCTGATTCCTCTTGCTGGGTGGGGGCTGGGCAAAGAGAAAAATGCCCAAAGGAGTAAAGCAGAGAGGCTGAAATGGAAAAAGGAGAGAATTTTCTCCCACGAGAGCAGGTACCAGCACCATGCAGCTGGAGATGTGAAGTGACACCAAACAGCTCCCAGCTGTGGCTCTGGCAGTGCCTGGCACCAGGGACACCTGGCATTACTAGAAGTTGTGTGTGTAGAGAAATGCTGAGCCCCTGCAGGTGATGCTGGCTCCAGAATGCCCCCATGTGCAGCTGTTTTTTTGCAAATAAACCTGCTGATCCTCTGGGTAACAGTCAGTCATGGAGCAGCACCTGGGACCTGGATAAATGTCCCAGACACAGAGACCCACAGCCAGGATACCTTGATGGATCTCAAATCTGGGCTGTGTTGGGGCTGTCCTTTCCTGAGGGGGGGATAATCACACTTCACTCCTGCAGGAAGTGGTCACAGCTCTTACCCAGTCATGGAGGCTTTTCCCCAAAGGCAATATTCAATACTTGGATTGATAGAATTCCAACCTCAATAAAAAGACGAGGTGACATTTCTGTGTCTTCTCTCAAGAAGTTTTACTCACCTACTATTTCTCACCAATGGCAGTATTGTGTAATTTTAAACAAATGATTTACTTATTGCTATCTGGTGCTTCTTACTAGGAAGTTTTTTTCCTCAGGGTACTTTGAGAGATATTTCTTTGATATTGTTAACCTCAATAAAACTCTGCAAACTAGCAACTGAAAAGCTTTCTGGTACTTCTAGTGAAAGATTTAATTTTAAAACAAAAATTGAAATATTGACAAAAATACAGTAAAATACAGTTGAAAGCAATGAGTGGTAGCTGCATGCATGCAGCATGGGTCCTGTTTTCTTGTTTGAAGAAGTTATTTATTTAGTCATGCACTCAAAAGCAGCTCAATTATAAAAACAAGCCCTAGCATAACTTTTTTTCTCCAAGTGCTTTAAACTGGGAACTGCCTGAGCAATTTTCTTCTGAGTACAAGTAATTACTCAGGTTTGCACTCGGTGACTTCCCTTTTATTAAGGTTTCAAAACAATACTGTATTTTGAATCCCATTATTCTTTTTATCCCTGGCATTAAGCAGAACATTAGTGAGCCAGCTAAGGGGCATAGGGTGAATGCAAAGATATTTTCTTTGTTTGGGGAGAAAAATCGTGATTGACATTTATCAGTGGTTAATAAATTGTGTGGCTAAAGTCTGTTTGTAGCAGCAACAAAGATTATTTTATAATGCTATTTCCTCAGTAAATGGCATTTTAAAATTTCCTTGATTATTCATCTCTCTGGCTTGGAAAATTTCTAATTTATTTTGGAAGCTGGGTTATAATGAGCTCACAGGCAGCTTATCACATAATTTCCAAGAGGCATCAACACTGCTCTGTGGCTGTATTTTTGCTTCTGATAGTGTGTGTTTGCTTTATGCTTTGCTAAGCATTAAGATAAAAAAATACACTTTATGGTAATTGGGAGCCCTGCCCGTGCTCCTCTGGAGGGAAGATGATGTCAGGGGTATCTTATCTATCAGCATGGCCTTGCACACAGGTGTGGGTGTGTTTGTGAAAGCCTTGCAGTGGGAGATGAAGTGACTGTGCAGCTGCTGTGCATGACTCTGTGATGATGAATTCCCATCCCTGGCAAAGGAATTGTCTTCATCCTGCACAATATTTCTTTTCCCATATCAAATGAGCTTAGAAAGCAAACACCACATTCTTCCCTCATCCTCCAGAGGCTGAGACTCCAGAACCTGGAGAACTGGATTTGGGCCATGAAAATTTGTCTTCTGGGGTGCAGGGACTTTCCTTCCTTGGGAGCACGGGCTGATGAGTCCAGCAAGGAAATTGAGGTGGTGCCCCTGCCTGCCCACCAGGAAATGTGGCCAAGGCTGCCTGAGCTCCAGGAGCTTTCCTGCCTGGCCCTGGGGGCTGGCAGCCTCCTTGGCTGGAAGGAGCCTGTGCTCTGACTGTGGCCATTCCCCTGGTGCAGTTATCAACACGTGGCTCTGCAAATGAGCACTTCCAGATGCATCTCCAGCAGTGCTCCCAAATGGAATGTGCTGAATGAAAGACATGGTTGCTTTTACCTAGCTGTTATCTTACAAGTAGGGCTTTCAAGTAATCATCTACCAAAACCCATCATGTTTTGGGAAGACAAAAACAGGCCTGGCTGTGGCCCTTGGGGTTCTACAAAATTGCTCACGTGGCACTGGGGAGCTGATCTTCCAGTGTTGTCACAGCAAGGACACTCAAAATTCAGGTTGTGCTGGGGGACAACACAGCAATGAATACATGGAGACAGGAGTGAGAATAGATTTTTCCAAGTCAAAAGGATTAATCCTTCAGCTCTCACAGAAGATTTAGCTTTCCATGTGGGATGCAAGCCTTGTGGCTCTGGAATAATTAGAATGCAGACCACAGACTTAGTGTGTGTTACACAAGATAAAAATGGACTTTCTTTAAAAATCATTATGAGGACAAAAAACATTATTTTGAAAACTTAAGTGAAGTAGTTTAACAGCTTACACCCCTTTGTTTAAGGGCTCATACAGGAGATACACAGATGACTACACAGCTCTGCAGTTTTAGAATTGGGGTCAGCTGTTAACTTGGCTTCCTTCTAACAAAAAACTCTTTACTATCAACAGCACATAGCCAATAAATGGGCTTTCCCATACACCTGCCTTTGCTGGGGATGAGAGGTGCACATACAGAGTTGTGTCATGCTGAACACCAGAGCAGGTGCTTTCTCCCCAAAATTAAAGCCTCAAGCCTCAAGATGTTGTGCCAAGAGGATGTTTTGGGTTTCTTTGAGCCTTAGGTTACAGATGAAGAAAAGTTTGGTTTATTTGTCTGAATCCTTGTAGAGATTTTTTTACATAACTTACATTGAATTAAATGGGTTATTTTCTTCCCATCTCATCATTTGAGGGGTCTGATTTATGTGGAGAGGACAGGAACAGAGGAGCAGGATCTCCCGGGATGCAGCTGGGTGTCTCTGATGGGCTCAGTGTGCTCCAGCAGCATCTCTGCATCCCCTTCTGAGCTCTCTCCAGGCCTGGCTGTGGCCCTTGGGGTGTTCATGTGCAGCCCCAGGCAGGACATCACAGCCTCCAGCTGCTCTTTGCTTTGGAGAGAGCAGCACTGAGAGCTGGTTTCCTTCCCTGTGTGGCTGTATCCCAAATGTGGAGGTGCAGGGGCTGCAGGGAGAGCTGGAGCTGGCCCAAGGATTGGCCAGCACCCTCCAGCAGGAGTGCAGGAGTGGATGCAATATTTTCTCCTCTATTTCCCAATGTGACAAATAACTTTGAAATAACTGCAAAGAGATCTCTCGGCTATAAAGAGATTAAGAAAGGGGGGAATGGGTCTTTATAGAAATATGCATCTCTATGTAATAAAATATTGAATGTGATGAAGTGGATCCAGCCTCATAAAATGAATTCAGCCTCATTTTTAGTGCTTTAAAATGATAATGTAGAGGAAAACCTATTCCAGACATTTCTTCAGGCATTGCAGTTACTTCATTAGCCTTTATTTCTTCTCACTTCTGCTCTATTGACAGCTTTTCAAGTCTCAGGTTCTTCCTTTTTGAGATGCTTTGATGTGCTCATCTGTTTGACAAACTGTTTAAGGTCTTGATCTTAATTTAACATTTGTAGATACCCACAGAGGGTTTTGTTAATGAAGTCTTTAAAATACTAAGTGAAGTTCTAGTTTTCTTCAGGAACAAAGTTTTACCCTTGACATTATTTTTCCTTTGGAATGATATTCCTATTTAACATCTAGGAAGTTTTTAGTCTTACAGAGCAGCAATGGGCTAGTAAGGCTAGGGATGTAATTAAATGAGGATTTTATATTTCTTTGGGGTACCTTTTGTTAAAAGAATAGGAATACATCATAATTGAAAATGTCTTTTCAATGACAGAAGCCTTTGATACCACAAAGACATGAGAGTAAGTGGTTGCCCAACCTCAGATTAGGAGTGCTCTCATACATTGATGGATAATACTCTGTTTTCTGGATTGAAGCCATGGTTTTTGCTAGTTCGTTTGGTGTAAGGTAATTAAATTGAACTAAGGGTAACTCATAAATTATGTTCATAAATTTTAGCAGTACTGACAGTGGCAGCAAGCTCAGTTCCTGAGTCTGTAATGTGGACTGACAGGAGTAATTCATTGCTCTGCTGTAGCTGGATCTGGCATTTCAGATCTTCAATGCCACATGCAGTGGCTGCAAAAGGAAGAGCTGTGTGTAAGAGGAAAAGGTTGACATGAAGAGGAAGAAAACGTTTCCAAGGTACCTGTGAAACTAGGAAGTCATGTGTTTTATTGTTAAAAATTGGGTTTATTTTGGGAACCCCTGTGTGGTGCTGAGGGATCTGCTGCAGCCCAGAGAGATCCAGAGGAGCAGGAGCACATCCACTCTGCCCTCTGTGGCTTCACTTTCTCTAGAACTGTTTTCTACTTGACTCACACAAAATGCTGCTTTGCTATAGGAAGGTTTGCATTAAAAAAAAAAATCTACAAAATTGGGTAACGGTTTCCTGGCAGTGTGAACAGCATAAATGTACTGTTGGTTCTAAGGTATTTGCTGTGACCTTTGTCATAGCAAAGTAGTCAAAATGGGATCTCTTTTTGAAAAGACAAACCATTTTCTTGTTTTCAAGGGGAAACTTTAGGGAAAACTTACTTCTGAAATGTGGAATTTGCTTTTAATCTGCCAACAACCAGCAAGCAGAGTTTTGGCTGGTTTATTATTTCTTCTTTTTCCTTAGTGCTTTCCCTCATAAGTGAAATAATGTAAATAAATTGCATACATTATCTAAAAGAATGCAAAATAGTTCCATTAGCTAATTCCATTCGGCTAATTTTTAAAAGAAAAATGTTTTGCCTCTGGTTAAAGCTAACGTTCAACATACACAGCCCTGCTGCCTTTAAATGCTAATACAGGCTCATTCTTTAGATAAGGACCAAGTGATCCTTAGAAGTGAGAAAGCTGCATCAAAAGGTTTGACAAGGCTCATTAAAGTTCAATTAGAAAATTCGTTTTAACACTCGGCATCCTGCCCCTTTTATTTCCCAAGCACAAACAATAAAATTTTCATCACATACAAGTACATACTTAAAATGTGCTATGGAAATAAATAATCTTCATGTTTAATTCATCTTCTGTAGTAATTGATGTCCATCAGGGGTTTGGATCAGGCATTAGGTACAGAGCTCCACAGAGTGGCATTGGATGTGTGATTCCCAACTGTCCCTTACTGGGAAGTTTGTCAAGTGAATTGAAATAAAGATGATTTTCAGAAGAGTTATGATGGATCTTTTCTTAAGAGTTCATCTGTTTTCTGAGCAGTGCAGTCTTGGCACACACTCAAAAAAACTTGACTCAGCACCTTTACATTGAGGGATTTCATGGTTCTTTTAACTACTTCTATAAGTTTTATTCATTTAGCATCATACTATTTTCAGTTGTTGGTTCTCAGCCATGGGTAACAATCCCCTCCTCGTGCCCCCAGCATTACAAAAATTTAAATTTTCACTTGGCTGTTTGATTACAGAATCTGACTTTTGTGAGACTCATGACGGGGACATTTACAACATCAGTAAATCCAGAGGTGAAATTCGAGCATTAGGCAGCTCCCATGTGCTCTGGCTCTTAAGGCTGCTCTTAATTCCTTTTTTGCAGCCATAAACCTGCCAAGAATGCAGTGCTTGTTATGCCATGATGGATGTCCTGTGGAGCCAGGCCTTGTCCCCAGTGCCTGCCCTTTGGCTGCCTTTGTTTCCTCTGCAGCACTGCTTATCTGTGAGACATTGTGCAGCCTCCTGAAATGGTGTAAACCTTTAAATTAACGTGGTGGTTTTGGCTGAATGCAGACATGGGGAGTGGTGTGATCACATTCCAAAGTGCTGGGCTGTGGCTGATCAAACCCTGCCTTTGAGGGGCCCATTCTGTGGAGTGGACACTCTGCATGTCAAATTATTCTTTAGAGAAGTTGTTTGGGAAAAGTAAATGAGTCCTGTGATGCTTTTTTATTGCATTTATACCTTACTTGCATGAATGCAATTATTGTAAAAGTGTTTGGGGGATCATAAAACATAGAAAGCAAATTGTGCAGGAGGTAATGGCTCATGTCAGGGGAAGAGATGCCCTTTGTGCTGCCCCTGCACGTCTTGGCTATGGTCAGTTTAGGAGGGTTTTTAATTGCCAAATTGGTGATCAAAACTTTTCTGGCAGTTGTGGCTGCTTGGTTCTTAGTCCTGTGGCACAGGTCAGTTGGGACTGCAGCATTTTGGCTGCCCCACAAACCATGTATTTCCATGAGTTTTTAATAATATTCAATGGTACTGACCTTGCAGGAGCAGTATTTTTCAGAGGAAACTCAAATATTAAGTCTTCATCATTTTCACTGTAAATCACTTTGGAACCTTGCATTAAAAGGGAAAAATGCTCTTAAGATATTTATTTCCCAACTGTAGTTATAAAAGTAATGTTCTAATCTAAAAAATTTAAAATACTAATAAATGGGAAAATCCACAGAGAACCCCTTGACATCTAAAACCAAGCCAGCCCAGTGACTCAGATATTATTAATTGTTATTGCTCAGTGTTCTTAAAGAACCTTCCCTGAGTCTTTTTTGAAAGACAAATTACTAATTTAAATAAACTGAACTTTTCCCATCCTAGGCAGGATAGATCTTAAAGCTGACACTGCAAAGTGTAACCTCACAGCCATTAAACATTAAATGGGCATTTTGTGAAGGCACTGGCTTAACAGAGGCCCTGGTGTGTGTTTCTTCCCCTCCTTGTGAGCACTTAGCAGATTATTTTGGTGAGTCCCCCCTGAAGGGACAGAAAAAAGCACACCCCTTTTGGTAGGAATGGCTGAGTAAATTTTAGGTGACAAAACTCACTTGCAGTGACCTCTTGGGTAAGCACATTTGGTCATTGCTAAACAGTTGTCTTAACTTTGCCCCAAATGTTTCCTGCAGATAGAGATGCCACTTCCTTCATTGTGCATATATTGAGAATCAGCACCTTATGTGATGTCTGCAGCTTGGCCAGTGCTTGTCATTCTGTGGAGGCAGCGAGCTGACATGGAATTCATTCTCCCCATTGATACTTTCTGGAGGCTCAGCTCTCTTTTTGCTGCCCGTGCTGCTGTCACCCAGGATTAAAAGCTTTGGATACCCCAGGGCTGCAGCGTGGGCTTTCAGTGACTTGGATGAGAACTGCACAGATGCATCAGAACAGCATGGGCAGCCACTTCTGGGAAGATCATGAAAAACTAAACTCTGGCTAATGGACCCCAGTTCCTCTCCCTTCCCTTTTGGCAGCTGTTCATGGTGACACAAAGTGAGTACAAAGCCTGGCGCCAAGACAAAACGCAGTGATTTGTGCTGTAAGTGTTCCTAAAGGCAAAAGGGATCTTTGAGGGCTTCCCTGAATTGATTCCTGTTTGAACTCAAGCCAGAGCTTAAGTCAGACTTTGCAGAACTGCAGCTGCCTGCCCTGTGGCCGTGGCACTGGGGAGCTGAGGTCTCAGAGCAGATTTGTGCAGGCTCTGGGCTCAGTTGGGCACAGGGGGAGCTTGCCAGGGGATGTGTGGGGTGTTTGGCCAGCTCAGCCCAGAGCAGGGGCAGTGCTTTCCTGGCTGGAAAGACAGCCTGGGATGGGGGTGGATCTGGCTGAGCATCTGGAACCTCTTGGAACAGCATGGCTCCTGCTTGTGGTGCTGAGTAAAACTGACAGGACAAATTCACCATCACAAGCAGCACACAGAGAGTTTTCTCACCTTGGCAAGGGGGTCAGTGGGATCCAGTGAAAAGCAGAGACTGAAGGAGTGGGTGTTGGAGCCTTGTGATGAGCTGAGATGATGTACCTGACATCCTGCTCAGCCCAGGCACTGTCTCCTATTTTGGGTAAGACCCCTTTGCTCCTGTGAACTCTTTGTGAGGAGGTGCTGGGCTACATTTCCTGTCCCATCTGCTTTGCTTCTGATGAAAATTAAGTTTTGAAGCTGCCCTTTCTTGCTGAGGGCATCCTTCAAATCAGTTCCATCTCCAGGGGATGTGAAGTCTTGGGGGAGGAGGGGAGGCTTGGTGGTGGTTTTGTTTAGATTCTTTTTAACTTAAACCTTGTATGTCTATTTGAAATAAAAATGTTTGAAATATAACCCTTCAGAGTTAAAATGACATTGCATAATTTCTATATTAAGATTTGAACAAGTTCACGTAAACCAAATATTTAAACTTAAGATTTTCCTATTAACATGTAAAGAAAGCTACAACTCAGAGAATTCCCTGGCTAAACATATGAATTAAGCTTAATTGCAAGCTGCTGTAGTTCATAAAAGCAGCTGCTATCATCAATCCTTTCTTAGGTAAAGGTGAGGTGAGGTCTTTTCAAATCTTTGGATCATATTATGATTAGCCACAATTGGCTCAAATCACTAATTATGTAGGTAATTTTCTTCATGTGATGACTTTTTAAAATGCAAGCTCTGGTTTCTTCTGTAGCCACTGCACCTATTAAAATACTCTTTTTCTACATTGTAAATTGAATTCTAGTTTTGATTAAAAAGCAGTTTGATGTAAGTTAAAATTAATCATCTAAACAATAAGAAACATAAAAAAAATAGAAAAAAGTATAGTTACTAACATGGTGTGCACTCGGTATAAAAAAATTTGAAGTTTCTGTAATGCCACAACCAGTGGTAACTGTTACCAGGCAATCAGAATTAGTCTTTTTCTTTGAGGAAAGATTAAGAGGTAACTAGAATTATACAACAAGATTAACAACGGTTACTTAAATGGAAATATTTTGGCTGCAGACTGACTCCTAGGTCAAACTCCTATTTAGATCATCCTTCTTTGCATTGTGTTCCCTCTAATATTTTCTGCTCTTTGAACACTTGAGTTGGGTTTCACATGCATTGTTTTGGAGGGGAAGCAGGGCCCTGCTGTTGCTGTCCCCCTTCCTGGCCCCAGAGCAGCAGGACCCCTTCCCTCTGCCCACCCCAGGGCCAGGGCTGGGCTGGCTGTGGCTCATGAGCTGTGTCTGGTGCAGAAGGGAGGAGACACTCCCAGCAGTGCCCCAGTGCAGCCACCTTTGTCATTGGTGCATTTGGCTCCGTTTTCAAGGACATTTCTGCTCTGTCACAGAGAAGGATCCAGGCTTGGGATGCTTGGGCCCCTTCTCTGTTGGGCACAGGGGCAGAAAGCACCTCCTGGCTTTGTGAAATGTGGGCAGTCCAGTTGAAGGTCAGTGATGAAGAAGGGACATCTCCTGCTCTGAGGCATCACAGGAGAGGGATGCTGTCTCCTGTTATTTAAAACCCACTCCCTTTCTCGTGCAAAGCATACAGTGACAGTAACAGGAAGCGTCATTAACCTTCCTCTCATTTGGGAAGGAACTGTTTGACTGCACTGAAATTATTATGAGTGATATACTGGATGTAAAACAGGAATGCTAATTGGAAATTAAGCCAGAAGGGAGGTGTCTGAGGGACAGAGCAAAAGGTGACACTGGCATATGTCTCCTTCTCTGTGCAAAGGACTGCAGGAGAAAGGAGAATGGCAGAGGCTGAAACCATGAAGAATTGCTGTGGGTTTGATGTGTTTGCTGTACTCCACCTTGCTGGCAGAGACCCTGCTCCTCTGCACCCCCAGCCAAACTGCCATGAAATCAAAGTTGTGCTGTGGTGGAAAATATTATTGCTGGCTTTTTCTGGCTGCAAAAATAGTGCACTCTTTGCTTTGCTCTATTCCATTTTCTTTCCTAAGAGCGTTCTAAAATACCTAAATATCCAATATTGTCTATACTGACTCTTTAGTGGGGAAAGAGCAATGTGCTCATGCCTTGGGGCTTTGGATGTCATCAGATGAATTGGTAGGACAGATTAAAGCTGGATGGCAGTTTTCAAAATCCTCTCTTGGACTGTGCTGCTCTGAGTTCTTTGGTGTCCACTGGAAAAAATGCAGTTTTGTGTCAAAACTGTGCTCTTTCTTATCAAAAGTTTAAAATGAGAATTAATCTCCTGCCCTCTTGTGATTGTGTCTCTGTGTGCTGCTCTTCTGTGGGGTGCTGAGCTGGGGTTTTGTGGTGGCCTGTTTATTTCTAGATCAGCAAGTGGCTGTTGGTTATGAATTGGGGATTTTAAATCAGGCCTCCAGAGATTCAGAACTATCTTCTTATCTGCCACGAAGCCATTCAAAGGAAAACTGAAAGCCATTCTCTGCAAAATACCAATTTTCCTTTGCTTTAGTTAGTAACATTCAGAATTACCAAAACTGGGTTTAAATATTTCTTTTCTTCTGTTTATTTTGGGGGTGTTTTTTTGGGATTCTATTTGCAGTTTACCCAGTTCTGGGGTAAGGGGCAAACACAGCCTGTCCCCCCACGTCTGACTCTGTCACTTAAACCAAAGAGAAATTTGTTCAATATCGTGCCCATGTTGTGATAAAAATGCAACTCCAGACTGTGAAATTTCAGAGATTGGAACAAATAGAAGAAATATTTTTACTTGTTTGTTGACTATGAGAGAAAAATCTTGCAACTGACAGTGAGATTTATAACCTGTGAGGGTTCCCTGTGCTGGAGATGTGCTCTGGGGTGGGTGGGGTAACCTTTGGTCTTCTTGGATTTATTTGGTACAAGGGGAGCCCAGGGAAGGGATTCAGATTTTGTAACCCTCATGCAAGGAATAAATCTTTATCTTAAATAGGATTGTAACTCTCTTGTTTGAGAAGAATAGTGTGAAGCCAGCACAGGTGACTTTTCTTCCTAAAGCCATTTAAATCTCTGTGGGGTTTCTTTGTCACACTCAGTGGGCTCGGGGAGGGAATCCTGAAGGAACTGAACTTAAAACAGAAATAAAAATGGGGGGAGAAATTGAGTAAAACACTCTTCTGTGCCTCAGTTGCAACAGTTCAAAATTGAGTTAAGTTTCCAAGTTTTTTGTATTCTTTTGTATTTTTTGAAAGATAATTCTGAGTAGTTGTGTAGCAGCATCAATTACAGTGCCATACTTAGCCTGCAATACACTGAAAAATATATTAATAATTGTACAGAGTCTTAAATGCCTTGATATTATTCTTCTATTGCACTGGCTTTAAACACTTACACTTTTCAAGGGAGAAGCAACTTAATTAAAATCACTAAGCAACTGCAGATTACATTTAATTTAAATATTTATTGACTTTGTTTAAGCTTGCAAAATAGATTAGACTTCGAACAGCAAAACTGCTAATATCTGTATGAGAATTTTACTTCTGAGCCCAATCAAGAAACTAGGCAGGAATACAGCTGAGAAGTTGCTGTGTTTGAGGAAATGCTTTAATAAAGGATGTACAGAGGGCATTTAAAAATGAGTGTTCTCCAGTAAAGAAAAATTTTGTTGCATCTGATAATATTTCAAAATCTTGGATAGTCTCTTTGCTTTCTGGGAGTTGCAGTTCTGCCTGTTGCTCTAAGTTCAACTGCAAAAAATATATAGTGAACCAAAGACAGATAAAAACATACCAGTCTGCCAATCCACTTGATTTTTATAATGTTAACATGTTCAATTGAAGCCCATGATTATCCCAGTTGATTGAACTAGTCAACACATATAAAGTTAAGCATGTATGTGAATATAAACCTGGCACAAAGAAAATTTTCACAGTTTTAAGGGTATTCCTAGCTGTAAAGAAGTTATTTGCATTAAAATATTCCCCCCAGCAGTATTTGGTAGCCCAGAACCTCCTTTGGCACAGCATTTTCTCCAGTATGGCTCAGCCACAGAACCAGACCAAGGCTTTTTCAAGGATCAGTTCAAACTCTTGGCTTCTCATTCCTGTTCTCCTCTAGACCAGTTTTATTCCCTGCTATACCCTTTCATTTTGAGGAACAGCTCCTCTATTGCATTTATCTGTCACATGCCTGATGGCCATCAGATCCTGCAAGCTTTAGGATGGTTTAATGTCCCTTGTAGGTTTAATTTGGCAAAAATGCTCATGTTGCCTAAATAACACAATAGCTACGAAGTCTTTCAGGACTGAGTTTGAACCTTCTGGAAGTCTGTTTGGCAGTGTCTCACATTTTTCAGTGTGGCAAAAATGTGCCCCTGAGATTGCCAGGCTCTTTGTGCATTCCATACAGGTTTGAACTGGCCTTACAGTCTTCCCTTGGTTTGATCTCTGTATTGTGAAGTCTGTAGGAGCTGCGAGATCTTTTCTGCTTTTTCTTTATAATGCTATGAAACATTATGGGAATTGTTTTAGATGGTGTTTCCTGTCTAATTGTACACTGCTGTTTAGGTTGGAATAGAGCATGTGTTTAATTTTTTCTTGGCCTCATTACATTTCATTCCCTGCTTCACGCATCGCCTGTCCTGTTAGTCCATAAATCTGATCTATTCTAATCACTGTAAATTCTCTGTTTCCCCTAGCTGTGTGTCACCAGCAGCACTAGTCACTTTGGAAATTGCTTTCCTGAGAGGTCATTTTACAAAAGATAAAGGAGGAGGCATTGTGCAGTGCTGGTGTGTTAGGCTGGGGGTTCCTCGCTCATCTGAGCCTCAGAGCAGCTGCTGCAGTCTGTCCTCTGCTCATGGGCTCATCTCAGCAGCTGTCACATGCTGAGAGGGTCCCCAAGATCAGTGCCTTGGGCCTCAGACTGCAGGGTGGCAAAGTCTTCACTGGGGTTTGTGATCTGTGTGCAGCATAAATTACATCATGTTGGGTGGCCTGGTGAAGGAGAGTTACAGTTCAGAGTCACTTCTGTTGTAAAAAGGACCTTTTAAAGACAAAGGGTTTGTGGTACTTGAAACCAGATGGTGATGCAGAGCCAAGAACCTGCATTGGATGGTCCATCACAGGATCTCCTTACACAAGAACACATTGTGCAAGCCTTCTGTGCCTCCTGCTTGGCTTGTTCTCCCCTTTGAAGAGCACTGAAGGGCTGATATTTGGTATATTGATAGGACAGTAGGTCTGTGGGTTAGCTGGGGTCAGTTACATCAGTAATTTTCCTGTTTTCCATGCTTACAGAGGCCAGTGCCTCCCCTATGCTCCTGTTCCTGTGCTGATCCTGCCTTGGGGCTGGTTTGGTGGGGCAGACACTGCTGCAGCCAACATGCATCTGCTATGGCCTTCCTGCTGCTGCTGCTGCTGCTGCTGTTCCTGCTCCTTCCCCCTCTCATTTAGCCCTTCTGTGCTGTGCTGGGTATCCCAGGAGACTCCTGGGAAGAGATTTTGGTCTTTCTTGGATTCCTGCACAGCCTCTCCATGGAGGCTCCCCTGGTGCTGCTCTGGGGTCTGTGTGAAGGTGTGGGGTGCATTGGGGAGTTTTGCCATTTTTTTATCTTGGGCTGTGCAGCAGAGATGTTTTGGATCAAGAGCTGCTCAGTTCCTCAAAGGATCAGGCTTTTCCCTGACCTGGGCTCCCCTGGATGACTCCCCTTGCCAGTGGTTCTGTGTTCCATGAAATGTGCAGTGCTTCGTGGCTACAATTCACTCTTGCAGAAGGATGCCATCCACTGTCTTGGATAAATTAGTTTAAGACTCATGAATGAAAAGAGCATGATTAAATTTAAATACTAGTATTTATTTTTTCTGAATCCTTCCACTGTGATTTTAATTTCCTTCTGATATTTCACCTCATCAGGGAGAATAATTTTTGGTTGGGTTACTGAAGGGCAGCTTCCACAGCCATGTGACACTACTACAGCAAAATTCAATTAGGATGCTTCATAGTGGTTTTAATTGATTAATGTATTTATTTGATTTTGTGAGGTTTAGTAGCTTTTTAATGACCTTTTGAATGTTTCTGGTTTTTGAGTGACTCATATTACTTGGTTTTCTAGCCCAGAGGTGCTGCAGCATCGTGTGTCATGCTATATTGGCTTTTTCCAGTCCACTGGTGGCTGTTGAAGGTATAAATTCTCCCTGTTGCACAGAAACATGCCAATGTCTTCCCTTCTGCTAATTTTTCAGATGTGCTACTTTAATTAACAAAGCTAATGCTTGGGGATCTGATTGCTGAAAAGCTCTGGTGACAGATTAAACCTTCCTGTATGGAGCTGGTTTGTTGTGTTTGCAGAGGAGCCATTCAAACCAGTGCAAGTTTGCATCAGTGGAACCCAGAGAAGAAATTCAGTGATAAACCAGACTAAATAAACAAGTGAAGCAGAGTGGAGTGGTATGAGCTCTTGCTGGTGTTTGTGTGATGAAAGCTGCTTGCACTTGAAGATGTTAATTATGGGCAATTTTTCCTTGTTGTTGTGAGGTTTGAATTACTCAGAACTATGTTTAATGATAAAATACTGAAACCAGAAAAAATTCTGAGTAAGCCACAGCTGACCAAGCTGTCCAATTAATAGGATTTTGTCTAATTGACTAATTTAATTAGGATGTTTCAAACACACTCTAGAAAAGCCACAGATATTTAAATTTCAAGGATAAATATTGTTTTTCATTCATCTTTCTCTCTCCATTTCTCTTCCCCAGAGGTCTCCCTGGCATGTCTGAGTCTCCTCTGCAGTGAGCAGTTCAGCCCGGTGCCATCCACAGGGTCAGAGTGCTTTGGGAAGAGCCCACTGAATTCCTGTTTGGAGAGCCCTGAGCCACAGGCACAGCAAACCTGCCCAGCTCATCACCGTGCAGAGGCCTCAAATCTCCTTTGGAGCAGCTGCCAGAGGGGCTGAACCTCCCCCTTTCCTGCTGTGCTGCCCAGCTCCTGTTCCATGCTGGCAAAGGCTGCTGGAATCCTGCGCCTCGGTGGTTCTGTGTGAGCCTGAGATCCTCACCCTGCTCACCCACGGCCTCTCCCTGCTCCAGTCCCTGCCACAGAGCTGCAGCACCACCCACCAGATGTGCAAGTGGCTGCAAAGAGCTGCCCTCCCTGAGCACAGGTGCTCTCTCTCAAGAAAAAAGTGAGTGTTGCTCAGTAGGTGCTGGGCAAGTGTTTCACTGCATGTTCAAATAAAGGAACTGCTGCTCCTTGGGGCGGGCAAGGGGGACAGGGCACTCCAGAATTCTGGCAGTGGCTGCGTTGGGAAAGTGCCAGTTCCAGGCCACTGCTCTTAATCTGCCTGGCAAGGCAGCACTCCCAGATGAAGTGAGATGTGGTGAAGCCAAAATTCTCTTCAGGAAGCTTCATTTGATTTAAAATGCTTTCTTATCAAATACTGCTTCTGACTTCATCTAACTTTTAACAAGCCTCAGTTCACCTCTGTCTTTATTTTATATTCAGTGGTACTTTACACAAAGTGTTCTCATCAGCCAAGCCACTGCTGGGTTTGTACACAGAGTAGTTTAGTGTTCATCTGTCTCATTTCTTTACTGTCCAAGATGAATCTCAGGGGACTGAAGCTCTGAACCAAGTGGCTTCAGGCTATTCATCTGGAAAACAGAGCCACTTAGACCTTTGTAAAGAAAATAATTTAGTAATCAGTGCAAGAGGCCAGTCCCTAAGCCAACCCATTTGGAAAAATTGCCAGTGTAGTAACTACAGACATTTTATGACAGTAATACTGATTATGTCCTTCCATTATTGCCAGAACTTCTTCCCTGCAACTTCAGGACTGAGTTGGTTTTGTGCCAGATTCTGTTACCCTGTGCATTAGAAATGCTTTGTAATTTGAGATTGATGCTGCAGAGCTGGAGATTGAGCTGCTGACCAATGCAGGTGAAACCATTGCTGCCTTCCAGCTCTGTCCATCCTCCCTCTGGAGCAGGGGAGGACCCTGGTCTCTGCTCCCTTGTACAAAGGGGCCAGTTAAGGGAGTGTTTGCCTGCACCCCCTGCCTGCCAGCCCACAAAATCCACAGCACAGCCCAGGCTCAGGTGCCAGTGGGATGGCACTGGTCTCCTACCCTGCCTCCTCCTCCAGGTGAGCCAGTTCAGAGCATCCTCACCCAAACACAGAAGGTTCTTCCTCTCTTGTGCACTATCAGTGGATCAGTGTTTCTGTGCATTCTGCTAATTAGATATGTGTGGTAACTCTTGGAACTTTTACCTGATCTTGGACTTCAGGCCCTTATCTTAGAGTTTTTCCTCATTCTCTTTGCAAATGAGAAGATACTTGTGGTCCTGAGCACATTTAACAGTGTTGTTTCTGTGGCTTCCAACCAGCACGGTCCCACAGTGCTGGATATCAGCCAATGCACAAGATACTGCTTTGCATTTTGAAAATCTTTCTGGCAAACATAAAGTTCTACAGCATAAAATAAAGTGAAGGGGAGACTGGTAATGTAAGGTTTTGGCTGTGTGGTTTTTAGTTTTGCTTTTGTTTTGATTGCCCATGGTTTATAATATTTTGAAAGCATAAGAATTAGGGTAAAGGATTGGGTGTCTGTGTCTGTGCTTGTGAGATACTCACTGCTCCCTGTCAACAGTCACACATCACTTAGGGAAAATTTCCACAGGGGTTTGCTATCCTGACTTTTTTGCTGCTACATGGAAAAGATATGGGGCAAAACTTCCCACAAAGTGGGAGCAGGGGGACAGGTAACGTGGGTTCTCCCATTTCAAACCCAGGGAATCTCCAGGTGCCCCTTCCCCCAGCAGTTCACAGCAAGGCAGCCCAGACTCAGCACACAGATCAAATCTACTGCTTTGCCATCTTGCCTTCATGTGGTAAAGGTTACTGCCAAGTTCAATTAAATACATGGAAAAACCAAAGGAGGAGCAGAAGTGATGTGCCTTGAGGCACAGAAGCCTTTATGGTGCCTTTCACAGGCTCAATTACATTGCTGGCAACTATTTTCAGCATTGTTTTTGAGCAATGTTAGTGAGGAGGGAGTAGAAAGAAAATAATTCTAAATTGATATGCCCTAAAGGCCCATCGAGAAGATTTTCACTAGCTTCATAAAAGCCCTGTACACTTAATGTAAAAAAATATAGCAAAATGGTTTATCTCCTTTGCATGGTCTTGGCTTTCAGCCTCTTGATTTTTGCTGTACTATCCTCTTCCCTTAAAATTCAGAGAAGTGTTTTGAAGTTTCCATACTATAAAATCAGTAGTTATGATTCTTGAAGGATGTTTTGAGCAGCAGTTCAGCAGAAAGACAAGGTCTGCACACAAGGTCAGGACTCCAGGGATGTCTCACTGGTGACCTGTGACGTCTCAGACTGCTGCAGCACATCCTCCTCTGATGGGTGGGAATGATTTGTTGGGATTTCACCAAAAATTAATGATAAAATAACTTTTGGGTGGGGAGACAGAAAAGCTTTAACATCACCAACCCATTATTGCTTGTGGATTTTGACAGAGAAGAATTGTACTTTGGGAGAGGATAACTGTTTCCATGGAAAATCCATGGTTGCTGTCCAGCAGTAAAAACACTGTGAAGAACCACCCAAGCTGTTTCTGGAGGAAGAATTTCTTAGTGACAGTTGCAGAATTTCTTTGTGCTTTTCTCAGGAGACAAAACACCTATGTGCTTGCTCCATGTGATCATCTGCAGGATTCACCACCTGCCCTGCTGATCACCTGGTGGGTGGAGCTGGGGATGTCCTGCTGTCCATATTCAGAGACCAAGAGGAGGGGAAGCCAGCTCCAGCTGGATTTTATACAGAGCTATTTGTTTCTAAAAGTGCCAGCAGATTTAAATTACTGCTGTGCTTGTCAACAAGTTCCCCCTGCATATTCTGTAATGATTAAGGTCCTTGGAGGTCTTGGATTGCTTATGTTTCTCAGTGTAGCTGCAGATTGTGAACATAAGGGTTGCGTCAAGGAATTTAAATAATTAATTGAAAGGCAGAGGTTCCTTTCCTTCTGTGCACTTTGGGTAGGAACATTCCTGCTGACTCCACATTTGAATCACAGAATATTCTAAGTTGGAAGGGACCCACATTGAGTCCAGCCCATCAGTGAATGCCCCATGCAGGGATCAAACCCTGATGTTGGTGTTGTGAGCACCAGGCTCTGTCCAAGTGGGCTGTGCCTCTGTCCTCTTGCTGCTGAAGAGGATAACATGGTCAGGTAGCTAAATGTTAACTCCAAACTTGCCAGCTTTTTCACTTGACACACAGTTGCTGTCAGAAACAGCTGGTGCCTTGCTGCTACCAGCACCAGAGTGTTTTGTTTGATGACTTAATCTACACATTGTTCTATTAGGAACCATTTGTGGATTCGAATACAGATGTAGGATGGCAATTTTTATAATTTAAAACAAAAAGGCAATTTCCTCAAATTCAAAACATGCTCCTGATGAAACAGCCCATGTCCTATTCCTGATTTGCTCTGAAGCCAAGTCTAAGCAGGTTGTGAACCTTTCTGACCAATGCAGGGCAGTGACTTGGCTCTTATTTGGTCAAGTCATTCAGAACATTGAGAACTGAACATTTCAGACTGAAAATATGCCCAGTGTTCACAGAGCTTTATTTCTGAAGAAGAAAGAAAAGGGTGAATGCTTCTGCTCCATAACAAAGACTGTTGCTCTTCATGCTGAGCAGAGGTGGGCTTGTTTATTTCCCACCCCTGGAATTAATTGAAACTCTTTACTGCTGATTGAATTAAAAGGTTCTTCTCCCTATATTTTTATGATATTGCAAGAAGCCTTATCTGGTACATTCCAGAAGAGACTTTTCATCCAAATTTATCTTCTGCTGTTCTTGATTCTAGCTGGTATTAGCCATTTCAACAGATCCAGTATATTCAGTTTTTTGGGCAATACAAAAGGTACATCTAACAACACTGACCTTTGATTTGGGAGTAGATGTGGGTTAGGTTACAATCTTATATTTTCTTTCAAAAAGGTTTGCAATTTTTTCTTTTTGCAAAAATTTGGTTGCAACAAAGTGAAGGTCAGCTTTTCATGTGACATGACCTTTTATTACTTGGGCTTCCTTCTAAGCATGTTCTCTGAGGTTTCATATGGCTGCAATTTCATTGTTCTTAGAGTGCATGGGGCCAAACCCAGGACTATTATGCTTATTCTGAGGACCTTGAGAGCAAGCTTGCTTTGCGTGTCTCAAGAGAGTTCACAGTTGGTTTTGAATCCTGCATGTACAGTTTAAGTATTAATTTAGCTGCTAGACTGCCCTAAAGCTTCAGCATTAATCAGAGTTTAATCACTAATCCTGTTTTTCACAAACTTTTATAAGTTTACAGATTTATAGAGCTTTCTCTGGCAAGGAAATTTCTTGATCCTGTTAACAAGGAAAACAAGAAGCTTAAAGCTGACAAAACCACAATATTGTTGTTTGGATTTTTTTTTTTTAATTTCTAGGGCTTGTTCATAGCATGCTTCCTCAGTTTGCAGGCAAGGACATGAAATGCATCTCATCCCCAGCATCTGCTGGGGAGACTGGGTGTTCTCAGACAGTCATGTTCCTTATCTCCTTTCTTTTCTCCCTAGTATCTTCTTGGCTAGGAGTGCCCAATTGCATCTTAATTGGCTTCTTTCTTTTAATTGACCATCTCTCCTTCTCAATGGCAGTCAGTGCTGACCTGCTCTCTCTGCTGGAGATGCACATTATTGTAGCTCGTTTGAGAAAAGCTGTTAAAAAAAAAAAAAAGGAAATAAATTCTAATTTATCTGGCTTGTGGGTAAGCAGGACCTTAAATGTTGCAATTTGCTTCACAACTCCCTTTAATGAGCAGGAGGGGGCACCTACCTATTTTCTTAATCTTAGCAACTCTAATGTATCCCACATGGACAGGGATGTAAGTATTTTTTCTAACATCTCCTTATCTCTGCTGGCTTTAACACTTCACAGACAGGTAAATCAGTAATTTTAAGTGCAATGTGTGATTATCACCTGTGATCATGTAGTAGAGGTCACCTCAGGCTGTGTTTTGGGCTGAAGCCAGGGGATGCTGGCTGCACATTGATCTGTTTCTTTCAGCTCACCGCTCAGCAGACCTTTCCACAGGCTTTTCCTGGTTTATTCTTGGCTTCTCCTGACAGCCACAAATGACTGCAGGAAGATGGGCTGTCTGCATTGCATAACAGCTGCCAGCAGGCAGGGCTCCTTCCCTTGCCAGGGCCTCCCCAGCAGCAGCAGCAGAGCCCACCCTGGCCCGGGCTCATTCCCAGGGATGGGGCTGACTCACGGGGCTCTGGGAGCTTGTGGGGGATTCTTCCATGAAGGCAGAGATGTATTAATGTCATCCAAAAACAGGAAAAAAGCTTCTGCTCCTGTGAGTTATTTCTGTCCATTTGGCAATCTGCTCTCTTCCTCAATTAAACACCACATCACCCTGCTCTTCCAGCAGATTTGTTGCTGCTCAAACCAGGTATGGAATAGAAACTGCTGAATTAAAGAAGATGTGTGACCACACAAAAGGACTTAGGTGCTTGTGGAGATGATTCCTGCAATTGATTCTTAAATACTCTGATTTTATAACTGGTACTTTGGACAGCCTAGAGAGGCTGGGAGCATGTGCTCCCTGTCTGACCTCTTCCTAGCTTTAGGAGACTCTGAGTGTCTTCATACCTTGCCATTTTATATGTTAGGAGGGGACATTTGGAGA
Organism: Drymodes brunneopygia; assembly: GCA_013400955.1. NCBI lineage: Eukaryota > Metazoa > Chordata > Aves > Passeriformes > Petroicidae > Drymodes > Drymodes brunneopygia. The sequence goes on from VZTZ01049211.1 coordinate 748,170, forward strand.
TCTTACTTGATGCTAAAGGAGCTGATAGTTTCAAGAGGAATGACATTAGAAAGCAGCTTGCTATTAGAATTGGAAAGTAGTAAAGGCCCTGTCTTTAGACCTTGTAAAATGTCCTTGGGTTGGTGTTGTGAAAGCATGAGGTGATATCTGCAGTGATTTCCACACAGTGATTTTGGCTTTGTGTTGCCACTCAGCAGAGAAATGCTGAGGGCCCCAAACCAGGTCAAGCATATTGTCACTGTGGCCTGGTCAGTGGCTCAGGGACCATCACAGAGCAGAGATTTGTCTGAAATTGTGCAGATAAAACAGCAATATTTATGTAACTATCCATCACCCACCACCATTCTTTGGCTCCCTATCAGCCCAGTGAGGTTTTCTTATCAAAATCCTCGTTGCTATTGTTGTGTTTTAGTGGGAAGTAAGATAGAACTCCTGAACTAGGGGCAGACAACTTCCTACAACCTTTGCCATGAGAAGAAGACATGCACTGGAAGCAAAGAGTGCTCAGTGCTTAAGGCTCTGTTTAGAATCCTGCTCAGTTACCTTTCTAAGAGAGCTGAAAGTGCTAATGGACAGGGTAGTCTGTGAAAGGATGTGTGCTTTTAATCAGCTTCCCAATAGTAAGATAATAAAAGCAATAATCCTTTCAGGATCCTGCTTCTATGATCTCTATCTCTATTTTCCAAGGTCACTAAAGGAGTAAGTAGAAGGGAAGATAAGCTTCCAAGCAGTGGAACTGTAGAGAAGTGAAAAACATCACACCCACCAGATTGTTCTGCTTCCAGCTCCCAGTGAGGGAGTCAAACCATGCAGAGAACAGGCTGAGTGGTTTTGCAGGGCACTGGGCACAACAAATTTCCAGTGCAGCGTGAGCTTCATCTTGTGGTCCCAAGAATTATTTGATACATTTAGACTGAGAATTTGGACTTCTCCTTCTTAACAAACTGTTTGGCTTGGAGTAGGGAAGGAAATTGTTTTTATAGTTGATGACTCTGATTTGGTTTCGCTTCAATGAGTTTTTTTAGTTTCTTTAAAACCACAACAGGAAACACCCCATTTACCCCCCAAAACTACCACCCCTAAACCTATCATCTGCTGCAGGTAAAAAAAACCAAAAACTATCAACCACTGTTGCTGAAATGTTTAAACATAATAGGTTGGATACAGTAGCAAAAAGGTGTCGTTTAAATACCCAAAGTTGTTTCTGTTCTCATCTGTGGTGAACTCTACCCCTCAGCAGCAGCCATCCATTCTCCCTTGGCTTCGTTAGGCTCTGTATACAAGAACCAAATCAGGCAGCACAATACTGAGTTGTCCATCTTCTGTGAGTTCTTGGCACTAGAATGTCTCTGGCTGGGTCGATCCATGGGTCCAGCCAAGTGTCCTGTTTCCAACAGAGACCATTAGAAACTGTCTAGAGAGGATCGCTGAGCCCCTGTGATCTCCCAGGCTCCAGAAATTTCTGCTTAGTGGCTTCTCAAGCCAGATCTGGGATTTTCGTGTTTAAATAGACCCAAATGTATTGTCCCTCCTCCCATTATTTTGTTTAATTGCCTTTTGATCTCATCTGAAATGATGAGGGTCCATTGGAAGGCAACAGATGTTTAGGGGACTTCTCCTATGAGGAAAGGCTGAGAGAGCTGTGCCCAACATAGTGAGTGGGGACCTTATAAATGCACACAAATATCTGAAGGGCTGCTGCCAAGAAGATGGGCCTAGACCCCTTTCAGAGTGCCCAGTGACAGGACAAGAGGCAATGAGCACAAACTGAAACACAGGGAGTTCCATCAGAATAGAAGGGAAAGGTTCTGTATTGTGAGAGTGACAGAGCACTGGAACAGGCTGCCCAGAGAGATTGTGGAGTCTCCTTCTGAGGGATCCAAAACAGCACTTTCACATGCCTGAAGAAATCTTGGGATCTAATTGGAACTTTTCACATCAAATAAACTACAAAATTTAATCCTTTATGATTCCTGCCTGGGAACTCTATTCTGTGATTTGCTGGCCCTGTACTTTTTCCCTCTAGAGCTGTCTGTGTTGAAGCCCAGTTTTATTGCATACTATGGCACAGTAATGATTTTTTTTTTTTGGTGTACCATGCTGTGAATATCCAAGCCAAATTGTTGACAGTCTTAATGTGTTTTGGAGCAAATGCATTTCCTGAGGTACAATGTGTTCCACCTTATCCTTCAGTTAATATATCAATTCTTCTGCCTCAGGCAGAGATGCTTCGGCTTATGTCTCTTGGTTGTTGCTTTTAATTTGAATTCAGTTATGGACATTGAAGAGACTGTCTCAGACATTACAATTGCTTTAAATTCACAACAGAAATGGTCCATGAGCCATCAGACTGTTTTCAGACATTCACACAATGCTGAAATTCAGGCATCTATCAGACTGTGCCAGGCAGCTGTAGAGTATTGCATAGGACAGCGAGAATATTCAAGTTACATTGTAGTTGAATAAGATGGGTTGACCTCCTGTGCTTAATTAACTGCTGAGCATTTAGCTGCTCTTAAAAGGAAGGGTCCTGTTCAGGTTTCCCCACTCTGCCTTCACTCATGGCTCTCTGCTCCCAGCACTTGCATTACTTTTTGCCTTCACTGAATCCATTAGTGACTATTTCAACTCATTAATCAGCTGGGATATTTCCCAGCTGAGAAAAAACAATAAAATAAAGAACCAAAAAAAGAAAAAGTGGCTGTTTGGTTTGGGTGGGCTAGTGAGCTGATAGAGCTCATTCCAAAGTACTGAATTTCAGGCATGATGAATAGCCAGTCCAAAACATGCCCAGAGTCATGTTTTCCCTCAGGTGTCTGATGGAACAGCACTGAAGCATGAAAGTTCTGTGAAATACAGTCATGACTCTCTTAATTTTACCATCTCCCTCTATTTTCTGTCTTTCTGTTACTGCTTCTATCTGACAAGCAGAGTGGTTATCAAAGAGCTCCAGTTTGATAGAAGGGTGTGCTTTGTTCTCATGGCTGAGCTAAAAGCTTGAACCCCTCGAGTGTGTGCAGTCCAGGTTTCCTGGGTGAGAACGCAGGGCTGAACCCAGCTGGGGCATCGTGTCTGCCCTACTGGTGCTCCCAGATTTTATTGAAAAGGTAGCAGGCCTTGATTTATCTGCTTGTAAACTGCACATAAGTGTCTTTACATGTTATGTTTCCATGTTGTACAGATGCTGTGTGACTGAAAGGCTGTTTGAGAGCCTGAGATAACAGAGAAGCTGTGTAAGAACTTGTCCTGAAGGACTTCTGCTAAATTAGCTGTTAGGCTTTCTGTAAAAGTTTTCCTGTGACGATATACCAATATATTGGTGTCATAAAGATGCTCTGAAATATGGTCAGGTGAACCAGCTCACCTAAAGAAAGAACCTGTCTAAAAAGGGGTCCCATTTCCCTCTGTATCTAACACGAGCTGATTTCTAAGGTGCAAAGCCAAAAGAAACCCAGCTTGTGGCGTTCTCCAGTTTGTTCTTTCTTTCCCATCCATTTTGACAGCTTGCATGGCTCCTGCCACTGGCCAGGTATGAAAGTAGAAAGTTGGCTGTGTTAGTCACAGGACACCTTCAAGCCTGGCTTAAAGCAAGACTTGCTGAGGATGTTGTGGGGAGGCTTCTGGCCACTGTGCCCTGGCCCTGTTGGATAGGTCCTGGGGCTGGTGAAAAATCCATCAGTGTCATTAAGATGTGGAGCTGAGCTGATTAGTCATGCTGATTTATAACAATGACTAATGGTTGGTGAACTTCTGGGTGCAATCTGAATTCTGGGCAAAGCTGTTTGCTCTGTGACACTTCCCTGGTTTTGCATATGATTGAAAGAGAGTGGCCTTTTATCTGTAGGTGAAGCAATTTTGGCTGCCCTCTGACAACTTCTCACAAGGATACTGGGACTTGAGACAAACATGAATCAATTGGCTTCTGAGAAAAATTCTGAGAACTGGCTCTCTGCCACTCTGCCTGGAAATGGGACAAAAGTAATGTCATTGCTCCATTCCCTTTCACTTTGCCGAAAATTTTTCTAGCCAAAATCCTCAGGCTAGAAAAACAGTCCACAAAACCCAAAAATCCTCAGCAATGTGTTTTTGTCATCAATAATGATGGGATTTAGGGTGACTGAAAAACCCAAAGTACTTTGCTTTGCCTGGTGAAGTGGAAAAATATGGATTGAACAGTCAGGTGCTAAGCTGGGAAGAGCAAGTGCTGTGATTTTTGCCTCGGGAAGAAATGATGGTGGGGTGTGAGCGATGCAGAGCAGGGGAGCAGGGCTGGGCACTCCAGAACCCACAGCTCCTGCTCACACCGAGGAGCTGCACTCCCCATCACTGCCCCAGAACCTCCTCACTTGGGAAACCTGTGCTCCAAGGAAGGTGCTGCTCCAAAGATGTGTGTAGAATTGGCTGTTTGGTTTGGGATGGTTGGGATGGAGACGAGAGATCTCTGCAGTCAGGTCTGAGAGCAGGAGGGTCATTGTAAAGGAGTGTGGGTGGAGGGGACCTGCTGGGAGCTGCCAGACACAGCCAGCAGGTCAGGGAGGTAAGAAAACAAGCATGAGAGGGAGAGAGTGGAGAAGAGGAGAGTGAAGAACCAAAGAGCGAAGAGGCAAGAGAGCAGAGAGAGTGTAGTTGCCGTTTACAATACAATAAATCATCTTCTCTGCTGAATATTCTAATTTTCATTAACCAATCTAAAACAAGCCACAAATCCTACAACATTTGCATACAGCCTATAAGAACCATATTACCATAAGAACCGTATTACCATATGGGGTTATATTTTAAACCCTACAAACTGCTTTTTGGCCCCTCTGCCAGGTTGGCAGGGTCTGCTCTGACCCTTGGAGCTGTCTGCAAGCAGAGGGGATTGTTTAATCAAAAGGGGGATTACCTTCAGTCAGCCAAGCCATTGTTTTCCAGCTGTTCAGTAACTGGGTTTTGGTATCTCAAAGCTTGTCTTCATTTCAATCTCGCTTATAGTTTCCATATTCTCAGCATCTTTTGCCAGGTAATCATATTTATAAGGCTTTCCTATTTCATCTTCCCCAACAGATGTGGTTTCAGGTTATTTAGTCTGCCTTTTGTCTGCATGTGTGAAAGGAAGGAAAAGGTAGGGGCAGATGACAAATGCAGCAGGAACTGTTTGGGAAACACTCCCCAGTGGTTTAAGGGTGGGACTGCACCTGCGGGCAGCAGAGGTTATTATTTGTCAGAGGGGAAGATAATTTACTTGCAATGATACAAACACACTTTTAAAAAGTTTTAAAAGTTCTCAGATTCTAATTAGGAATGTTTGAGCACTCAGCAGTGGGGCAGAGCCCTTCCTGGAGCTGGTGTGACACGTGGTGCAGTGTCACCTGCTGGGCTCTGATGCCAAAGCTGGGACATTCCCATCTCTGGCAGCTGAAGGTCTGTGCATCTTTCGGCACCTTAAATTTTGTCCAATTTATTGGCAGGATTAATATGTTCATATTTCATAGCATTTTTGAGATACAAAAGCAAACTGGCTCCAGCATTATCTCTGGAATGTAAAAATACATTTGTGCGATTTTTGAAGGGTCTTTTATACTCAATAATGCATTTTTATTTTTCCATTCTTGTTTAATTAACTTTGGATTAAAAGGCTGTCTCTAGAATGAAGTATGTTCTTGCCAGTTTAAAATCACTTATTAATAATATATTTGGACCTTGAAAAGAGATTAAATTTTATTGTATTATTTACTTTTAGGCAGCTTAAAATTTTTAATTGTGAGAAAATTCTGCCTTGAGTAACTAAGTCCATAATTCTAAATGAAACTGATTTAGCTGATCTCATAAATAATTGGTGAAATTGGAAATCAGATAAATGCTGATTCATTAGCATCTGGTTTTAGATTGTGAATGTAAGAAAATATGAATGGGAAGAGGATGCTGAAAGAGTTTCTGTTGGTAAGTAATAATTAGAGAGGGTAAAAGTAATTTATTCAAGATTTAAGATGGCCTTAGCTGACACTATTCAATTTTTTCTCACAGTGAAACAGTGCTAAGGAAAGATTTCCATTGTTATAAAACGAATGGGGGAGTCATCAAAACTGCTCTGAGGACTGTGAACATATTGAATAAACTGAGATGAATCAGTAACTTGTATTGAATAAGAAAAAAATAAATTTATTTAATTGATTATTCTCTGGATTTTCATCTGGGATTTTTGGAATTGCATCGTAGAACTGGTAAGAGCAAGATGAGGCAAATGAATTGAAACGCAGCAAAAACTGAAGGAAAAGCTTGTCTCACCCACTGCAGGGAAGAAACCTTGAAGCAGCATTAATTTCTCTTAGTTTGATATCTCAAGTACAGCACACACTGTGGTTGTGTAGCTGCTTGTTGTGAGCTGCTGTTAGCTGCTGCCACATTTCTTCCATCTGCAGGGTTTTTCAGCTTGTTTGTGGTCAGCTGGTTGTCTGTGAAGGATTGGCTGTTGATGTGGCTTCTGATCCTCATTTCTAACCCTGAAAATGTATGAAGTACTTCCTGCATCTCACTCTTCTGTGCAGCAGAATTACCTCAAGGCTAAGAGCTCTCTCTGTCCTTAACTCATGAACCCTCTGTTATATTTTCTCTCCCCTGTCCAGCTGTAGAAGAGAGAGATAGAGAGGCTCTGGAGGATGTCTGGCATCCAGCCAGGGCCAGCTCCCTACAGCTTGATCTGTGAAGTGCTGGAATGACAGGATCCGTGACATTGTGTGCCTGGCACATGAACTTATGTGAAACAGCAGAAGAAATCCCATTGCTATAACGATTTTTTAAAAAATGTTGGATCTGTGAGAGACTCGCTGCAAACCAGCACCTCTGCTGTTTTTACAGTGCCTCTTTCCACACATTGCTGTGCCTTAGAAGAGAAGGATGTTGCTCTCATCTGTTTGGAAACTCCATTTTCATTCCTGGCATTGGGGCAGGTCCCCAGGTATCTCCCCACCTTCTCTGCACCCCTAAAAGGTTTTACCTGCACAGTGATTATTCTGTTCTCTGACCTGCCTTTTGGTGAGCAAGCAGAGATTGTGGGTATGTGGAAGAGCTGAGCTTTAGGTGCCAAAACAGACTTTGGACAAGCTGAGATGAGTGCACTGGAGTCTCTGAGCCCAAGCTAGAGCTGAGGGATTGCAGGGTGTAGAGGTGAGAACTCAGTAAGGCATCCTGAAAGTCCTTGAAAAAAGGTGTCAGAGATACCATTGACTCAAGATCTGTGGGAAGTTGTTTTTAGCTCTTGCTCATGATGTTGGCATAAGCTCCAGATGGCTGAGTTTGTCCTCTGCTTTGTATCTGGTATGCAGTGAGTCGTTTCCTCAGCCTGTAGTGAGGCAGTGCTGTCATTGCAATGATTCACCTCACTATTGTTCTCTACACGATTTGTCAACCCAAACCCTACTTTAAGAAAATGCCCAGTATGTTTACAGGATGAGAAAATTACTCAATAAAGAGACAAGCTCTGTAGATAATTAGAGATTGTGGACATGGGTAATGCATTATGGAAATGGCCAGTTCTGTAAATATGTGGGTAAAATTCAGAAGTATTGAAAAGTAAATTAACAAATAGCAATGGACTAACCATTCAGTTGGCCCCAGTGTAGCCCCTAAATCTGTGTGAACAAATGTCTGTGAGCAGAATTGTCCCATTTGGCTATACAGTCTATGCATTGTGTACTTGCTTCCCTTTGCAGTAAATATGCACAAACCCCCTATATTACAGCATTCTACATGCAAATCCATGCCCTGGCTCTATGGGCTGTTTGGTGATGCACAGAGTAACTCAGCGCAGAGGCCAAACTTCAGACCAGTTCTTGAAAAGGTGACCCAACAAGTGACCTGCAAAGCTGTGCTCAAGTTTCACAGTTGTGGTTTTGAAAAGCAAAGTCCCAACTCTCTCCTGATACCTACTTACCTTTTCAGTATCCTCATTGCAAAACTGGAAATGTTTGGAAAATCTCAGACTGAACATGTTTTCTTCTTTAAGGCTTTTCTTTTTTTTTATTGGTCCTTTTAAGAGTGATAAAATACATTCATAATATCCTTTCAGTTGCCCTCTGACAGGAATCTTTCTTTTGCCCTTCTCATATAAGTGGCCTTTCTCATGTTTTTCACCATACTCAAGAAAAAAATATTCACAAATTTTCAGAAATCTGAAGCCATGTGTGTTTCATTTTGCTATTTCCTTCCTGCTCCCATCCTATCTGAAAATGAAGAGAGTGATGAAAAAACCCCACTCTTTCCAAATTCAGAAATTTATTTTGTAGATACCAGAAAAGGGACCCTCCCAGGTCATGATTTTCTTCACGTGATTCACACAAGTCATTTTTCCTGGCTGAGTGTTCTTGAGGATGATCTCTCTGCAGCAGGAAAATCTCAGTTATTGCTTTCAGCAGAGGTTAAACAAGTTGCCACCCTGAGCAGCTGGGAGGCAGTAAACTGCTCTGAACTGAGCTGAGCTCCAGGCACGCAGCCCACGCCAGGCTCTGGCCCTGGGAGCCTGCAAACTGCGAGCTGGATTCCTTATGCACCAGGGACTATTCAGTTAAGAAACATTTCTCTTTGTACAAAAACTCCGTGAGTGATGTGTGCCAAAGTGACACATGGATTGTCACGTTTTTGGGGCTCTGATGTGTTCTGTTTGCCAGGGGAGGTATCCCTTACAGGCAGAGTGGCAGCCTGTGCACCCACCTTGGGAGCCAGGGTGGGTAATCCCAGTGCCACCACAGAATGAGGCTCCCAGAAAGGCAGCCCCAAATCTGCACAAGTTAAATAAACTTTTGGAAAGTTGGGAGGACTCTTAGTTGAACCATAACTAACAGCAAGACATTGAAAAAAAATTATCAGGTAATTATTAGAGAACAATAACATTGTTAGGCTGATTGGGCTATGCACCAAAGGGCTGTCAATCATGGTTGTTATGAAAAGCAGAGCATTTAGAGGCTGTCAATCATACCTGTTTGTAAAAGCTGAAGGACTTCAGAAATTGTTAATCCTGAATTTACCAACTGCAGAAATAACAAAAGCACCAGAGTCTCATGCAGACTGATATTACAGTTTATGTAGAAGCTCTTACGTAAGTTTATGCCTTTATTCATATGAAAATATCTTATGGCACTGGGAATTTGGAAAGGTTTATTTTTTCAGCTAGCTCCTTTATAGTATTGATTGTTTGTTGGTTGTTTTTTTTTTTTAAGGCTGCTTAAGTGTGTCAAATCCCATAACAAAAAGTAACTTTAGTTACATTCCTTTGCTGTGAAGCAAAAATGTCTGAGTTAGTACCCATATAGCAGAGAGCTGGTGCTGGAGCCCTTCAGATTCCTGAGCAGGTTCACACATTACTGCATGTCCAAAACACTGTAGCAAATCCCAGCTAGAGAATCTAAAAGGATTCAGGAAATCCTTGACATGGAGGTACTCACCCATAAATGCTGTGGGAAATAACCTGGCAAAGACCTGTGGAATCTTTACTTTTAAGGAAAATATTGAATGTACATACCCACCTGGTTTAAACCAGAAGTAGAAGTTGGTTGTTTATCTGTGTGTATGTGTTTATTGTCCTTCCCCTTCCCCTTTTAAATTCAAATTGTGGGGCTTTAGTGAGGGAATAGCTTCCTGCAGATACATTTCTGCACTTGCAAACCTGTGCTGTGCATCACCCCCCTGTGCCCTGCATTTGGAAGTCATCTCGTTTTATTACTGAGGCCAGGTGCAAGCATGTGTCTGCGTGTTCAGTGTTTTCAGCACTGCTTGAAAACCTGTTTCTTACTGAATAAATCATGGCTTCCTACTACTCTGAAAGGTTTCCATCAAGGAATCAGTGTAGTTTGGGTTTATCTCAGCACCCCTAGTGCTTTCAGCAGGTTTCTTGCTGCTCTGGGCCCTGCGGGAGCCCCAGCAGGAATAACTGTGGCATTAAACACTTCCTAGGCATGAAGATTTTTATTTATTTTTTCTCATATTGGGAGCTTCATGCTACCAGACCCAGCATCAGGAGCTGAGTGCTGATACTTTGCACCCTTGCTAGAAGTTATTATTGCGATTATGATCTTGGTGTCCCTGTATTGGGCACTTTATTAATCCTGGAGGGAGTGAAGGAAGGGAATGGGGAGAAGTCATTGCTCGTGGCTTGACTGTCTTAAATAGGAAAGGAAAGGGGAAAGGAAAAAGGAAAGGAAAAAGGAAAGGAAAGGGGAAAGGAAAA